>JARQTH010000323.1:2641350-2683039 GCA_030142595.1 Trachelus iudaicus | reverse complement strand
AGAGAGAGAGAGAGAGAGAGAGAGAGAGAGAGAGAGAGAGAGAGAGAGAGAGAGAGAGAGAGAGAGAGAGAGTGAACGGGCAACAGATATTACTCACTGGCCGTTAAGCTGGCCGCTGCGCTGAGCTGATGTTGCCTGACCGCGTTAGGGGTCGTGGAGGACTGCCTCCTGGAGATCGTCCTGACGCTACCGTACGGTGAGCCCAGAGCGTCTCTCGTGGATGGCGCGTAACCCCAGGCAGCGGTATCGTTCCCACTGACGCTGACGGTGCCGGCCGTGGACTGTTGGGATGAGTAGGGTGGACTGTACCCACGAAAAGTGGGTCTACCGCCAAAGGGCTGGGAAAAAGCTGGTAGACTTTGGTTGATCGCGCTCGCGCCAGACTTATTGCTACCGTAGTCCTCGGATATGGGAGGCAGAGACGTGCTGAGTCCTGAAACTAAATAAGATATATTAAACGCGTGGCTTGTATATTATTGATTAATAATTTTGTATCGTATTAATAAACAAGATTTTAATACCTTCGGTCGACCAGAGCTGCTGGGAGGATGCTGAGAGCTCAGGAGGGCTGCTGGTCATGTAGGAAAGACCGTATCCGGTACCAGCGCCAGAACTACCGGTTATGGCACCCATGCCACTCATGGTGCGATAGAGGGAGGGACTGCAATGTGATAATAGAATTTTTCATGAGAATATTCAATGTATAAATGATCATTGGAATTGATATCGAGACGGTAGATCTAATTACGCTCGGCTCGCAGAAGCATAACCGCCCAGGCCCATGGGATTACTTGGAATAACGACATCAATTATAGAGTCTGATCGATAAGTCAAAATCGCAATGGCGTACGCTGAAGGACAGAGCGTCCCTGTGAAATAATTCAAGGGGACCCATAAATACAAATTTTTGTACAATTTTACCTGAAGGAGATTAAAATCTTCAAAAGCTTCATAATACAAATTTTGAACACCCATAAAGAATTACCAGAATTCCTGTAAAGTCGTTCGTTATCTGCGCTACGTCCGCGGATGTAAAAAGTAATGCTAGGGTTCTATATTGTGACACGTGTCAGGTCAAAAACGGAAGTAAGCCTCGCGGGAGACCGGAATTACGCAAGTTGGTTCTCGAATGCGGGCGCGTGCCCCCAAGATTGCCTCCCAAGTAGTCGAACCGTCCAGTAAACACAATTTCTCCATTACCATTAGCATTTGAGACCGTAGAGTCCCTGTGGGCGCTACACCCGGAGCTACCTGAAAGTCGTCGCCGTAATGTCTACGCTATGCGAGAAGGTGGCATAAGCCCAGAGGATTGCACGCTGACCGCTCTTATTTTAAAAAGCTCTTTGGAGTCTTATCTATTTTTGAATTTCGAGTGTCGAGATTCCACGTAGAGCACGCGACCTCCCCAAGAGTACCGGGAAGAGGCAGTAACGGCGGACCTAGACGAGATTTAAGGATGACTATTGATAAATGCCAAGAGAAATGGTGGAGAAGTGGATTCTTATCGGAAAGCTTTGTAAGGTGCATATATACATGTATACGTACCCCCTCAAGTGGACAGAGTGCAATAAAGAGAAGAAAAATAATTATTCGTGGCACCGAGATAAACCAGACACGAAGAAACGTTCGTTTGGGTGTCAATACTGAACCGACCTTGAATGCCTCTGCGGTAGCTTGGCACGTTCCATTGTATTGAAACGTGCTCAAAGTCTTCTCCACGAGTCATCTCGATGATTCGTAAGTGGCCTTTAAAGAATACTTGTCCCTGGGCACTTAAAAACAATTGGCAAAAACAAGGTAGTGCTGCGTGGCCTCGCACTTAAATCGTTTATCAGCCCTGAACAGATGGGACTGTAAGGAGAGTTTAAAAAAAAAAAAAAAGAAGGAAAATTTTACTCACTGAGGATTTTTCAAATTCTACAAGGATTCCAAGTGTCGGCAGGTAGTTAGAGGAGACCAGGATTTCTATTTTTGACAAGAATTCCTCGATGACTAATACCAAACCTTCAAAAGATGCCTGCCCAAGTGGATTGTCGCACAGAGTCACGATAAATCGGTCTAAGCACTTTTTCTTTTGACTCGTCTGAAACGACTACGCACTGAGACAGGTCGTACGATTTAAAAATGCTGACGAAACATAAAAGGAATTGACTGGACGATTAAACAGCGTAATTAAATGTAACTCGATGACGCTTCCGTGATTTGGCATTATGATTCGAGGAAGAGCACGTGGTGTCGAGACGCATGAATCATGGTGTCGAATTGCATTTCTTTCTAGGTCTGATTTTTCGTTAGCTCGTCAGAATTGTATTCTCGGCCAAATATATATACACATGCGGAACCTCGTCTTCAGACTAGCGGTTCTTCTTGTATCGGATGTGTATCTCGTAACCTATTGGGAAAGGAACTGGGTTCGCAAGATGTAAAATAGAAGGAAGAACGAGCGGCTAATGCAAATGTCCAACATGCTCGTCTCTCCCGTAAGAATTGTCACTCCGTTAGAATGAATTCTCGTACCTTTTTGCAACAAGGAGGAGGAAACGGAAAGGATGCAGTCGGGGCACGCGTTTAGAGAGTTTCCGTTCTTTGTACAAAGTGCACCTTGTTCCTAAGGTACCATTGGCGTAACCGCACGGCAAAGACTTAATGAGTCTTCCTTAACTAATGACAGTCCGTCGCATCCGGGCTCGTCAAAGCTTTTTTAGCTTCGTTAGATCCTACGAAGTCTTACGAATTTTCCAATATGGCCGCCGCCGCGCATGCGCAGTTCAGGTATTATACGTCGGGACGCGGTAACGGAGACAGATTCCATTAGCGAGAATCGAAGGAGCCTACACTTTCTACGTACGTGCCTTCACCTCGGGCACTCGTATGAGTTTACATACGAGTGGGCCTTGTGTAACTTATACAATAGCGACGAGCTTAATAATGCATCTCGTGTTGCTTCTAAGAATCATTGCCACTCTCTCAATGACCGTCGTACTATAATCAACCCTTCTGCCCAGTGCGCATGCGCGGCCGCGCTACCGAGTCGTGAGTCAAATTCAATAAATAAAAAGTCTTATCAGCACAATGGGGATCGTGTAATCAATGCGAACAGTGAGATCAAAGTGTTGAAAATAATATTTAATGAGACTATTTATATTTTCGCATGAAAAAAAAAAAGAGTCTTTACGCAAGCAAATTATCAGACGCGTAAATCCGTGTCATCCATCTTGGTTATGAATTCCCAGGAATTTCGCCTAACCAGAGGTTCTTCACTGGGTAAGAGTGCAGAATCCGCGAAATGCAATATGACAGTCTTGGCGGAGACGAGGTTATAGGCCCCGCGACAAACTTACTATCTGGAATCCTCGAGAGCTGATAAAATGATTCTCACGTTATATTCACTTGTGAGAGGGACGAACGAATCCATGCGGACGCGATGGTCAAACATGGAGGGTAAAGGAGTTTTTCAGTTCTCGATTGACGTCGTATAAGAGTGAGAAATGCTACGCGAAATGGTCGTGGGTATAAAGCGTAAATCTGCACTAGGAAGTACAACGATAATCTATGTAAATTTTTGCTCCTACGCCCATTCGAATATATTTTTTAAGTCTACGACTTCACCCTACAAATATCTTTCGTAAAATAATGTTCCTGCTCGCTTGTAACTCAGGTTCGGCAGTTCCTGATAATCCTGAGAAACGGTAGATATCAGCTATATGGTGGAGACAGATAAAGTAGGGCACTATTTCATATTTACTTAGTCACATCGTGTCTCACAAAGATACCACTGATCTTCTAACGCGTTAAGGGTACCAAGGAGGTGGTGAAACGGCAGGGTGTTTCTTTCACTCAATAGATACAAGTATACACGGAAATAAACTTTCGAGAAAAAAAAATCAAACAAATATTTGTCCCTAGGTATATCCACCAAGATTCCAGTTAAACGTTCATAGATTAAGGGTACCGAAAGTTTGTTCGAAGCTTTTGCTATCTGGACACAAAAAAGAGACTGGTTCTTGGATCGGTATCCAATAGAAAGTAAGAGCAGCGTATGGTCTCTTTTTGATAAGAAAAGAAAAACACGGAATCAAAAGAGTAAAGCATATCTAAAATACTTGATAAAGAATTTTCCTGAAATGAAAGCAGAGGAAAAAAAATGGCAAAGAAATAATCACGGCCAACAACGTAGACGATACGCAAGATGATTTCAACGGAGGACCCGATAAAGTCAAAGAATCTAATTATATATTTTTTTTTTTCCCAACAACCAGCTTGTTTGCTACGTCTCAGATTAGAACAGTCCGATCGTGTTCGAGGATCGGGGTGCGCAGCAGAAAGGGAAACTCGGTTACATTGCGAGCAAATACAATTACGTACATTGTTTTCCAACTGATTGACAGACAAGTTTCCATTTGAAAAAAAAATCGCAATGATAACACCACAATACCGAGAGATTATAAAAATACGTCAACCAGTCTCAAGCACGGTGGCTCCAGTAGCGAAATAGCCATAATCGAACAAAAACGAAGAAGAAAAGATCCGCGCAAAAAGAAAGAACACAAACAAATTCATTTCAATAAATGATGGAAAAAGAAAAATGAACTTTCGATTAACTTCGTCCATGTGATAAACCAACGAGATAAATATATTGTCTGTCAAAGTAATACATCAAAACTCACTGCATTCCGACGACTGAAGATACCGGACAAATGACAGTCTTCACTGATGAGAATTCCGTGCTCAAGTTCACAGTTTCCTTCTCGAAGATTCTCCTCTTCCTTGGCGCTTCCGTTATATCGTCGTGGGTAACGTGAGCGAACGATAAGAGGGTTAAGACGCGTAAGAGTGTCAAAGGGATAGAGTTAGAGAGAGAGAGAGAGAGAAAGAGAGAGAGAAGAAAGGATACACAAGAGCGCCTACCAAGAGAAGAAGGGAAAACGAGAGTGGGAGATAATAATAAACGTTCAATGTGTACAGGTCCTCCCGTATCTGTCACCGAACAGACAAGAACTGACTCGAATCAGCAGAGTGCATGAAACCAGCGCCGGAATGGCGCGGCGGCGGCGACGGCAGACGCGCTGGGCCCTCGAAGGTGGCCAGCCAGGGTTTATCCCTCCCTCCCTCGTAACCGAGCCAAACCGTCGGACGCACGAACGAGTCTCCTGACCACCTCCATGTCACCTCCGGGCTCTCCCACTTTCTTATTCCCGAGCCTTATACTAGGCTCCTTTACACGGGGACCCATTTTACCACTGAAACTCTCAACGACCACCCGGGCGACTGGGACTTTACGGCTGGGGCCGCCACTTCTTGCAGACCCAACGCCGTAGATGAGGATACTGATTCATTGACCTAGACATCACTCTTTTTTCTTTTTCATCATAAAACGTATTTGTTTTCAGCCACTCCAAATATTCTGGGTAATAACGAGAGGCAATGATATTTTGTAGATTGTAGAAGTAGAAGAGGGAAATTTATAGATTCTTTTTCTACTTTAAATACTGCTTTGTAACGTGCTATTTTCATTGGCGTAGCACGGTGGTATTTTAAAAAGGCAGATTCATTATGGTAATGCCCTAGGGACTTTTGCAACTGGGGATCAATGACCGTTGAGGTTGGTAATGATTATGAGCGTCTCAAAAGAATTAATGTCGCCAAGTGCCTCTAAGGTGAAGCGACCAATTATGGATTTCCTGTTGCACTTCTTTGACTCTGATGATTGGCGAGGAATCGAGGGGAACGTTTCTTTTTTACCGTGTCTCGCTCGGCCGAACAACTGCAGGAGCTCATCGACCCTGTTGTTTCGTTTCGTCATTGTAAACAAAAATAAGAAATAATAATAAACAGCCAAAAGTCTCCGAGTGCGCGTGCCGTGTATATACACATGTGTATATATATATATATATTGCGCAAGCATTTGTTCCACGTGGCCATGAATATCTACATAGATATATCATATGGATAATATAAAAAGTATAACCTATGTCCTAAATAATAAAACATACCAAAGACAATCTATAGAATTTTTCATATTTTTTTCAAATGTCAATATCAATAAATCATATAAAAAAAATTGTCAGACGAAATTCAAATTGTATAGGGATTTTATAAAAAAAGTGGAGCAAACTTATTTGAGTTTTATGGCAAAACTACCTGGTGCAATATTCCTGAATCACCCTGTATAATCTGTATACATTTGGTACGACGGACGATCGAACCTTGATTTATTTTGACCATTAAGAAAAATAAGAGGCTACCATGGAAATTGAAAATAAAAAGATACTCAGGTACTGAAAATGAGTTCAATTCTGTCGATATAGTGACAGTTGCGCAATGGCTGGAAATTGTGACACGTTAAAGTTGGTATTAAAGCATCACCTTTTTTATTTTCTTCTTCTCCTTCATTAATATTTGCCTTGAACAAATGGATTGCGACTCGTTTATAATTATTATGGTTATCAGCCCAGTAGTACATCGGATAAGTGTCCGTGGATGTATGATAAGAGTTATAAGGCTGTCTAATAGTTTTTTTTTTCTCTCTCTCAGCATATACCCCCTGGGCATAGTTTTATCGACTGGGGGATGATGGGTATTTTGTTTCCAGTTTTTTTTTTTTTTTTTCGTCTCCATGGACTCTACGAACTTGTGGAGTTTGCCTAATTTTGATGGGCGGCCCGCGCACGCGCTGCCCATGGGAATCAACAAACACGAGACACTGTCCTCTTTCACAAAATGTTAGTATAGGTCCTCCAAGTGGGCATCATTTCCATCATCGGTTTGGTTTAGTGTATCGCCTAGACACACAGGACCTGGTCCTTAAGCTCATAAGCAAATATTTTTGCGCGGCAACGACGTGACGTGTTCCTTTTTCGCTATTGTGCGTGTGTCGGCAGAGCGTTGCGAGCTTTTGGCCATTTTTGAAAAAAATAAATAAAAATAATTCGTAATAAAACGAATGAAGGACACATGCCGAATCACGGCGGACACGTTAATGTTTGAAAAAAAAAAAAAAAAAAAATAAAGAATTGTCAAAACGTAAAAATAAACGACAATTTGTACCACCGTGAAATTACCATGAACAGGCAAAGATTTTTGAAAAATTCATAAAAATAGGACAGTCCACTTAAAAAGTGATTTTGGTCAATTTTGAAGAGAGATGCATCGTGTACGTCGTGACATAAATAAAATTCCTGAAGTCTTTGACTCGTAGATACAGGGATGCACCGGGGTAAAAACCTAATTCGTAATCAACCCGTCACGTAATCGGAGCCACGGCGTAGATCGTACCACAGATTAAGTACGCGATAAGAGCACCTCACTGTTAAGAAACTATTGCCGTGACCTTGTGCAAGGGTCGAAGGATCCATCTCCCCCCCACGAACAATCCACTGTACAACAGAGTCCACTAACCTTGAAAGTGGTCCGGTAGGCGAATAAGGTGTAGAAGTAGCCTGCTCGTGATCCTGATGATGATGCGGCGTCCCACCAGGATGATGATTGTAAATATTCTCCATGTACAACTGATCGGAGACCCTGTCAGCATCCTGAAGATTATGATTGGTCTGTACCGACGGCGGAGGCTGCATCGCCGTGAGATGAGTAAAGCTCTGTAGTCTTCCTTGATCGGTAGGACTGTATCCCCCGTCATTTTGTCCAGTGTGTCTATGCGGCGATGACATGTCCTGATCATCATGAGGACTCCTACTGCTACCCGGTGAACTGCCAGTGCGAACCGGTGGCGAGACACCGCCAGCCGAAGCGGATCCACCACCGGTACGTATCTGGTGTTGAAGATACGGATCCTCCGGGAGTACGTCCTCCAGATGATGATGAGGATTGCCCCCACTACCGTTCCCAGCCTGACTACCGGCACCGCCGCTGCTGGTCATATTTGGAAAGAGCACGGCTCCCAGAGTGAAGTCACCTCGTGCACCCCTCATAGCGGCCGTTATACTGTTAACGCGTTCCACGTCCTCGTCCGTCTCCTGATGATGATGATGGTGATGATGGTGCTCCTCCAGGTGACGATGAACACTGAGAGTATGAGGATCCGACAGGTGGTGCTGCTGATGATCCGTCGGGGAGAGCGTCTCTGTTCCGTACCGATGCATCGTGGAGTGAGGCATGTGACTGGTGCTACGGTTTCCCTCTGGCGGGACAGAGGCCTCCGTCGGGTGGCGGCTATCCCCTCCTTCGGGAACCGGGACCTCTCCCGCCCCAAGCTGACCGTACTGAGCCTGATGGTGATGCTGATGATCGTGATGATGATGGTGGTGGGAGTGATGTTGATGTCGCTGATCTTCCCGAAGATCGCTCTCGGTGTATTGGCAAGACTCTTCAGCTACGTAGGTCCTTGAAAAATGACTAAAGGTTTGAAAAGAAGCAAATTTTTGTGCCCCCCCTCCTCCTCCTCCTCCTCCTTAGATTCAACGGTAATACATATCAAAATTTTTTTCAAGGTCAGAGGGGTTATACAATTTTATAAAATTGACTATCCAATCGAACTCGCAGTATCCAATTCCAAAGCACATCCAAAAGCCTGTACCTCTCATGTATTATGTGACCGGAATGGTATCCAAGCTGATGAAGAGTATAGGTGGCACTGGCGTCCTCCTCGTGCTCAGTCCTAACGGGAATTGCCACGGCCTCGGCTCCGGTCGACTCCACCAGGGCGCCATTTTCCATTTCCGGTTGACCCGCCTCCAGCACGCCCACGCCATTCCCGCCTTCATCCGCGCCGGCGTAGTTCAACTGCCGTTGTTGATGTTGCTGTCTCTCCTCAACTCCCTGATCCTGGTCCCTCTCGACTTTGATCGTTCTCCTAGTGAGATCCAAGTCCGTAGCGTCGTCCCTGCACTCGCCCAGAACCTGGGTCGTTGGTTCGGGCGAATTCTCAACGTACTCCAATACTAAAAAAAAGATTACACTTAAGGACCTCAAAAAAATTAAATGGTCCCGATCGATCCCCACATCGAGATCAACTTGGATGATAATTTAATTATTTTTATCGCCTATCTTCGTTTTCCTAACCTACAAAATTCTTATATAAATCAATTAAATTAAATTTATTTAATTTAACCATAAACGGCTACCCCCTTGAGAACTGTTGCTAGCCAGTACGTTACAAAAATAGCCACAGGCCCTTATCTCCCACTGGTGGCACATACGCACGCAGATGGACTCTGCCGGCACACACAATGTACCCGTGGGACCAGAAGTAAGAGAGGCGGAGAGATGATTGTCCGAGTGCGCGACGAAGAAAGGAGAGAAAATAAGTGAAAAGAAAGAAAGAAAAAAAGAGTATGCAGTAAGAATCGGTTCGCAAGTTGCTCCCCTCGGCAAGATAAAAATATTATTTATAATCATCGGAGTGTCGTGGGTCAACTGTCATCAAGACCACTGATTATCGGATTTCAAGTTTATTTAAGATTTTTATATTTCAATCGTCACGTTCGTTAGTAAATTATTATTTAAAAAAAAAAATTTTAATATCGCCATTGTATCACGTAGTAGATCGAACACCACCGAAGTCAATAAACTTTCTCAAACCCATGAACCAGTGACTGACCGACTCAAGATGATTGATCGATTACCGTTTCGAGCTTAAATCGTAATTTTGAAATTGCTAGAAATGATTATTTGATTTTAATAAAAATATAACGTTGTATATTTAATAAATTATTTATTATCAATTTCGTAACTCAGTTACCTTTTTTGGTATACACGTCGATATAATATTCATAAAGAAAGTAATTGTTCGCGTGCCAGTGACAAAAAAATTAAGCAAATTGTTAACAAACGATATACACAATGTATGTATCAAGGATTTAACATTCAGCTGACCTTATTGACGTTACCTAATCGAATTGGAGAGGTCAGGCTCGTTTAATTATCAGTACCTCCCTCTCTACGGTATTCTTGTGAATTCAATAAAAAAACATATTTTTTTAATAACTTCCAGACAACCTCCTCTTCTTCGATCTTGTCGCCTCTATTCGTATATAAAACGTTTCTACATCGATTCCTTACGCTCGTCTCTGTTCGCGTACACGCAAACCCAAACAATAGTGCGGTTCCGTTGAAAGAGATTATTCCTTATCACTGAGCAGCCGCATAATTGTTGTCCGATGCTGCCGAGTCGATGCCAACAATAAGCCACGACCCCGATTAATCATACGATTAAAAGAAATTGCTGACAATTAGTAAGGCGTCTGTGCGCCTCTAATAAAAGTCAATAGCAGGTACTCTGTGCCGTATCGTTAATAAAAATCCTGCGTTATCGTTATTGTATATCATGAGACAATTATTTTAGATAAAAATTCACTTCATCGAATAATACCACAATAGGCCGCAACAGTTACATCAATTGTAACCAACTGGCTAAAGTACATTTGAATCTTCTACGTAATTCAAATCAGTAACGATATAAAGCTTGCGACTACGTAAATCAGTACGATGCGCAGTGAAGATAATAAAAAAAAAAAAAAAAAGATAAAGAATAAAACTCGATATAAATTTGTAAAAACAAAGTAAATAAATTATAAAATTATTTATAAAAAAGAATAATCGTGTAATCCTTTACTCGGTCAATATAATCGTACTTGTCGTGACCAACGTAGTACATTTCGTAGAGAGCACGGGCGCGTCGGTCTAGCTCGGAACGATTTTAAATTAGGTTAGGTATAACCGACGTATGTTACTGTCTAGACATAATAGTAAGGAGTATTTATTTGTTAAGTATGGGGTAAAGGTTCTTGATGTCCGAATAAATCATCGATTAAAGTCCACAAGAGCGAAAGTGCAAACATATTTTTTTGTTCCTCCTTATCGTCCACGCTGTCCCCGAGCCCTTACAAAACATATTTTTCCGACGGCGACGCTCGCGCAGTGGTACGTAATAAACGAAGTTGTTTCTGTTGGCTCTCTTATTTTTGTTTTCGACGCTCGGGAATATTCTGAAAAGAAATTTCCACGTTCGAACACAGCGCTTTCGTTCTCCCTGGCTGCAAAACGCTGTTTTCAAACGAGCTTCATCATCGACAAGCTCGCACGATAACGTCTCTCTCGCTACCTCTTTGAACCGCGTCGAGGCAGGTCACGCAATATTGCGACTATGAATTAAGAATTGTTTTCCTTGCACCGTATATAATTAACCGCGATTATCCACTGTTAATTAAGCCGCCAATTGTAACGTTAACTTATTATGCCAATTTTTTATTGGATCGGTAAACAAAGTATAACAAGTCATCAACGACGCGTACCCGCAATGCAAACCTAACCTAAAATAATCTCAGGCCGTTCAGGAACTGATTATTTGTAACCACAAAATAAATTGCACTGTTGACAACGTTATGACAAAAAAATTATCAACTCACTGCTTGAATCCAACAGGGAGAAAACGTAACTTGTCAATAATGTAAATTGTCATATAAAAAAATTTTCAAAATTTATCACGAGGTTGACTAAGAAATGAAAAATAAAAGATACGGAAACATCAAAATCTTATAATTGATAAGAAACTAAAATACAATTTTGAAAAAGTCATTACTTAACCACTTAACCTGGCATTCTGATCAGCAGTTATCCCCTTTTTTTCGGCCAAAATAATTTTTAGAATTAAAGTCAACAGAACGTCCATCTTTTGATATCCAAAAAAATTGTCCAAAACAATCGCAGACTATATAGCTGAAAGTCTCACAGATTTTGACTTCCGGTTAAGTGTTGGAGTGAATATAAAAAAAAAAAGTGTGTTAATAATAATCATATAAAAGAAATTTCTAACAAGAACTTCTACGTTATTGGTGGTTTAAGAGGAACGAGCGGAAGAGGTTTTGTATAGCGAGGTCAGAGGTCGAGTCCGTTATCTTCTGGAGTCACTACAAAAACAGTCTCTGTCATCCGCAATGAACCGAGTGGATGCGCCATGTATCGATATTCGTAATGCGGTAGATTTTCAAAGATTTTCAATGAACTCTTTATACGCGAGCGGTACGGTAAGAATTGACTCAAAAAGAAAAAAAAGAAGACAAATCAGATATCAATGTAGATTGAGAACCCCTTTCGAAAATATGTCCGATAAGAACGCGAAACGTATAAGAGTATAGGCAGGTAAGTGAAATAATGTCGTTACGCTAAAAGTCGCCGGAAAACAAGCCCGACCATTGTAGCAAAGGTTAGTCTAAGGTATAAGATCGTACAGTATAGGTTAGGTGCTAGCTGCTATATACGAACAGGCAATAAACCTCATATACAAGAGTAAGGGTGAGCTCTGCCTATTTCCGATAAGACCTGAAAGAGAGAGAGAGAGAGAGAGAGAGAGAGGACAAAGTACCAGGTGCGCCGAGGATGACGACGACGAACGTCAAGGTAGCCCCGAGGCCGATCTAGTTAAAAAAAAATACGTGAGGACTGAAAGCTATATAGCAAAATTGAAAAAAAATAAAATAATCTATCCAAAAATACGTATCTGCATTGTATTGTACCACTTAAAAAAAAAAACCTGAATAAAGATGGTCTATTTGGAAAAAAATAGAAATTCATACTACTCTACTCACTCTCACTATACATATTGGTGCATGGATAGATATTTATACATGAGATCAATCAATCCGTCCTCCGTTACAGAAAATTTTCAAATCCCCTTCGTGAAAGTGAAAATTCGCTTTTTCCTCCAGATGATTCATGGAAGCAACGGAATACGGTGACTGTCATCGGAATGAGGTAAGATCAAAATAAAGTTGATATCAATGTCCAGCAAGAGATCAGAGACCGGTGAGTCAAGTATATAGATATACAGCAAGAAGTAACGCAGAAAAGAGAGTCCGTGGCAGTGGTATGAAGATAAAAAAAGGATAAAAAGACAATGAGAGCTAAAGAAGACGTAAGCGCCACGGTGTCTGCTCGACGCACTATAATCGCAAGATTAGGCTACTATGCCACTCTTAAATGCTGATAGAAAGCCATAATCGCGGTGGTAGCCGCATGCGGTATAAACGCTCGTACTACGAGCTATGATAGCTAAGAGTAGAAATAGTGATAGTGCAATCACGCAGTCCATTCATCCCGTTTTAAAGATAGGCTAATCTGCAGTCATTTTTCCCACTCCCGTGTCATCTCGTTTTCACCGTTAAGCGTTGAACGACGATCGTACGACGAAAATATTCGAAATAAAAGCATCGGCCCGATCGTCATTATCTTACTGGCATACGCATATGCGATGAATAAAAAGTAACCTCTAAAAATTGTCCAACACACTGATTTAAAAGAAGGCCACAACCCTTTACTTGGATGACGTTTAAATAACGACGCCGTCGTACCTTTTCTTTTCTACGATCGACGTTTACTCGGTACTGATTTCAAGGCTTGAAGACGATTAAACTGTATATAATTGTTCCAGGTTAGGTTTCCAGCGAAGAAATAAAAAAAAAAGTGAGGTTAGACAGCCCAGTCTGCGTGCCGTCGTAAAATGTGCAAACACCCTCGAGCCTCCTTTACATCTGTTTACCGACTCGTACTATCTCGACGTCTGGCTGTTGCGTCGCTGTGCTAATGCAAACACGAGTCGCGCGTATAAACGAACCTAACCTCAAAGCAACCCCCGAAGTAAAGGGAAAAAAGTAACTAGACGAGAGGGAGAGGGACGAAAATTCACCACGTTGGCAATGGAAGGAACTGAACTGCATTGCAGTATGGATATGGCAGGCCTGCCGCCCCACCCCCGCGTAACCTTGAGCTAGGAAAACTTTAATCCGGGATTAGTGCGGTCAGAGACGTTGAAACTGAATACCTTAGAAACGTAAAACAAAATCGGGCGACTTTACGTGCCTGGTGAGAGGAGGGGAAGGAAGACAATGTTGTTGCAGAGGTAAAATTTTGTACGTTATAAATCTCGCGGGTTACTAGGTGGCCGATAATCGTGATAAGGTGATAACGAGACGGCACGCGACCACGATAATAATACACGCACGATATACATTGTGGATGCATATAAAGACGTTAATACGTCAAATCTATGATAACTGCACGTATCCACGAGATTGAGGTTATCTTTTATACGTCATAGTTACATTTTAGCTTGTTTCAGTGAATCTATCGTTTGCCTATTCGGTTGCGAGTAAGAAAAAACTTTTTCGTCTAGGGAATTATATTGTCATCTCTTTTAGATACGTTTGTAACCAATGAATTTCATTTAATTCCTGCCACATTCCAGTCTCTTTGGGCCTTTGGCTCGTGTCACGATCTTGTTCCAGCTTTATGAGATAACGCATTCCTCTCTGCGTCCCATAGCCGGTACACAAAACGGACTTATTTCTACGTATCGAAGCAGATGCACGGCGATGCGTGCGAATTCCGTAACAGGCAGGAGGAATTTCTGAGAATTAAATGAAATTGAGAAAATAAATTCGATCCGTAATTGCGTAATATTTAATTTTATCAGTTCCGTCTATTCTTTTTTTCTTTTTGGATTCTCGAGCTTGCAGCTACGGATCAGTTATGCTTGCGACACTCTTAAAACGTTGAACTTTAGCGCTTGTCCTATAAGCTGAAAATACGTTTGAAATAAGTTACGTCATTTTCGTCTGTCCCCGTCTGTAAGAAGATTCAACGAGGTTGAGGGAGGAAATAAATTTTTTTTTAAGATACCAATGGACTCCTTGCTCTTTGTCTATTCTAATAATAGAAATGGCCATTTTATTTGTCCTCAATATTGTTCTGACTTCCCGTGCAACGTTCACCAGACGTGTTTCAGATCCGAGGAAAGAACAAAGGAGCATCGAGGAAAACGAAACGACCAGTGGAAATTTTGTGACGCGCGATTTTAGTCGCCGGAGGAATCAGAAGGATTGAAACGATGAGACATGTATTGCTTGGCAACGGCGACCCGGCGCGAACTTTGAACTGTCTTTTCTTCCCCTCCGGCGATTTACACTTGACCGATCGTGGCTTAAGAGTCATGCAGATAAATATATGTATAACGAGTATTATATCAGATATCTAGTTTTATGTGACATTTGAATATATAATTTTCTTCGAACGTACATCACGATTACTTTCTTTTTATATAATAAATTTACATTTTTCTTTTCTCTTTTTTTTTTTTTTCATGCCTTCGCGTACAATTCTCAAGCCACTCTCGTAATAACTCTTGCGTTTAATAACGCTGTGCTGTGGATTTAATTAAATGATTAATTAAATCTGTTGCAGCGACCTTGTTTTCTGAATACAATCCAGGTGGCGTGTATCGAGAGCCGCACTGAAACGAGCTGTGATCGTAAAAAGATATTTAGTACCGTGTAGTTACTGTTTGCCACCGTAGCTTTTAACCGCATGTGAACTAGGCTTTATGTGTCCTTTTTATATTATTTTTATAATACGTTACAAAGAGCGACTTAAGATTGATTATCGTACAACGTAGTAAGGTAAAGGTTCGAGAGGTCAGGAAATTCATTCGGACATTTTTTTTAACCAAAATTTTATACCTAACCGGGCGCTTCGAGTTAAGAAGGCACTTTCCCTGGGACGGACGAAGTTACGTCCTTTCACCGATTACTTAGATCAGACGACAAGGATATTACCACGGAGATAAGGATCGCCGTAAAGTCTCCGGTGTAGGTAAAATAGGTTACAAAAAAAAAAAAAGAAAAAGCATAACGAAGATTTCAAATAATTTTTTACTGGCTGTCACGTATATTCACGCCGAGCATTTTAATAGGTGAATGTGTAAGAGCGAATGATAAGAACGTACGATAAGGATGATCGAGTTTTCGAAAAAATGTCCTTGTACTCTATAAGTCGATCTACGAGGATCTGACCTATGACCTTTACGGCTGTGACCCTTCAACCGGCTCTTCGCCAAGAGCCGACTGTTACGTCGTGGATAAAAGTCTCGTCTTCGGTTCTTTGAAATATTCTGACGTTTCTTGTAGAACGTCAGACCGCGTAATCGCGACCATATGTCATAATTAGCAATGAGGTTAGGTTAGGTTGGTTAAAACATTTTTTAATACCTTCAAATACAGAACGAATTTTTCTCTTCCGACAGGATAACGAATGCGATCTACGTTACCGACTGGGCCAAGGTAAATTTAAATAAATATTTTTTAAAAGTGACCGTTGAGTCGAAATGAGTCAAGTGGACGTCTAGACGATTTCCAATATTAAAAAGCTACTTGGTAATAATAGCCGGAACCGAACGGATCGTTAAATCTAGCGAAAGACATCGAAATAAATGATCTCAGATAAAACAAACGATATTTCGATCGTCGGATACTTCAAGGCGATTGGTTTATGGTTCGAAAATAAGAGGCTAGTGACTGAAAGGGAGAGCAAGAGAGAAAAAAGATAGGAGAGCAAAGTGTATACGTTTTGACTCTGGTAGGTTTCGGCGTCTGAACGAAGGGTCACTAACCCCCCCCCGCCCGCCTCCCCAAATTTATCACCATGACTCCCCCATCGTTTTCGTGTCCCCTTTTTTAATTTTTTTTTTTTTTTCATTGCCTTCAAATCATTATAAACAAACCACTAACCGACTCGTTAAATTACCCTTGGAAACTAGATGGTCGGAGATGCGTTGATTCCAAAAAAAAAAATTCCCTATACGAATATCGAACAACGTTTCTTTTCTGATTGACATAAAAAAATATCACTAGTCGTAAACACCTCGTATAAGACAAAAAGAAATACTCATCCCAATATACAAGTACAATCAGTCTCATTGATTAGGTCGCGCTTGAAAAATAATTTTTAAAATCCACTCCGGTCGCCGTTAAATGGTGCAGCATGTCAAAATAAAATTTAGGCGAAAGGGGAATTTTTTTGTATACCTTTTACCAACACGGGACGAAGAGTATTCACAGAAAAAAAAAAGTTTCTTTTATAAGGTCTGTATGTCGCGGGGACCCGTGAAATTCTGAGAAGGGATTAAACATGAAATACCGAATAAAATAGTAGGGCTGCTCAGGGGGTCGTTAGGAGCGCGAGTGTAGAGACAATGGTTGTGAAAAAAAAAAAAAATGACTAAAAGAAATTGAGACAAAAAGAGAAGACAAGTATATCCCCATAAACCATTGCACCGGAAACGGACCGTAGCACCTTTTCAGTGGGTGGCGGAGGGAGGGCGGGGAAGGTACCTTTATATTATATTTGCCATTTCCCTTGGCTCGTGGACGTTTCTGAATTTCCCGTTTGTTTGCCGTCTCTCGCCTTCCTCTTACTCTCGTGACGAAAGACGACTGAGTGGAAAAAAAAAGGAAAAGGGATGGAAAGAGCTGAACGCGGTCTTTTTGATCGTTCGCTGTTTTTTTTTTCTTTGTTTACCCACATCTCTCTCCTCGCAGGGTGAAAACGAGGAGGGACGATATTTCGCGGCAAAATCTCTGTGGGTTTTCCAAATTTTCTTTTTTTCCTTCGCTTCCCCCACCCTTTTTTCACTTCAGTCCCACTTTAGACAGGATCGCCTTTCTTATGGCTCTTCTCCAGGACATGGACCCTGCGCAGCCCTTATCCTCTTCAACAGGTCGTAGCTTCTCTGTTTGACAGTTTTCAGCCGCTTCGAGTCGCGAACAACGTAACGCAGACAGCGTGGCGTAATAGGAGAGGGGTAGTTTCTCGAACGATTCTCAGCAGGACACTCGAAAAAAAAAATTTTTTTTCGGACAATTTAAGCGCCACCCAAAATAAAAAAAAAACGTGACGTAAAAATTTTGGAAAATTTTACCTCCGACCATTCCAATTTCTCGATAATCACGATAGTAATGCTTCGGGGACCAAAGCTTGGACGCGGTCAATGAGTAAGGGGAAAAAAAATTAACCCTTAAAAAAAAAAAAGGTCATTTTCGTGTAAATCGAACTATTCGATTTTCACGTAATCGATAGTTTTGTAAATCGTGCATGACTTCATTTGGGATAAATGGTCGAAAAGGATTCAAGGGGCGGTTACCCCCACCCAAGCCGGGCTCGGTAGAGAACGCGTCATAGAAAAAAGGGTCTCGCAAGAGGGGCGGGCGAGGAGGCGGAGGGCGGGGTGAAAGGGGAACAGTAAATCAGTCGGTTTGGGGTCATAGGTCGTAAGCGGTACGCGGTATACCTCGTAATGGGATATTAGGCCGAAGAAATTTTTCAGACTGTAAGATCGCAGCTGGAAGAGAAAACCCTTATTAGTTCGGTC
This sequence comes from Trachelus iudaicus, assembly GCA_030142595.1. Classification (NCBI taxonomy): domain Eukaryota; kingdom Metazoa; phylum Arthropoda; class Insecta; order Hymenoptera; family Cephidae; genus Trachelus; species Trachelus iudaicus. The sequence continues at coordinate 2,664,885 of JARQTH010000323.1, read as the reverse complement.
AGATATTATTTTATGTCACTAAACGTTTTTGTCGCTTCGTATATAATAATAATATATGGGGATGTTAACCGACTGCGGCTATAATTGGCTTCGAGATTTATGAATATTCCGGACCTCGTAACCGCGCGCAGGAGCGATTTGGTAATTTGGAATTTGGAATGAATTTTGGGTTGCGTGAAAATCTTTCAAATCGACCCGGTTTACGCCAAAGGCATATTTCGGGAGGTTCGCTCGTGGTTGAGAGAAGAAGTGATTTTTGACTTTTCGCACGGATTAACAAAGTCAAAAACGACTTGACACGTCGATATTGTTTTTGGGGCTTTCGAACGCGATTCCGAAAAGCAAAGAGCTACGGCTGAGCAGACAAGAAAATTGGGTCAAAAACCAAAATACCCGTTAAAGTAAACAAGTGACACCCTATACCCGTTAAAATCCTTAAAAGTCATAACAAACACTGGTACGGTAGAGAAACGGTGTATAATTTGAAAAATTCTCAAAAAATGGCAAATCAATAAATTTATTGATAATCGTCCAAAGGATGAACGACGAGTGCAAAATCATAAGTATCAATTTGATCCTGATAAAAAATAAAAAAAATTATCGATCATCAAAAGTCATTCCAAATTTTATAAAGGGTGTTCCAAGAAAATTCTAGATATAAATACGTATATTAACCAGCGTGATCTCAATTTTGGAAAGGAACAAGGTCAACCCCCAGTGATTTTTGAACGTACAAAATTTTTTTTTTCACACGGACCCAATACGTCCCACAGATTGACAGATATTTTGGGACTCATCCAAAGGAAAAAGGAAGGCACGTGTACCTGGAGAAAACGTGCACGCGTATATACAGGCGACGCCAGGACGTCGGAATGTTTGCGCTGTTGCGCAGGGCGACGATGCCGTTGGTTGGGTGTTCCGAAGTACTGACGTCACATCCTGCGCGGGCGGACATCCGGTCTTGTTGCCGGACTCCTGGCCAGGCGCGATAACAAAATCGACGTTGGTAAAAGAAAGGAAAAAAAAAAAGGGAAAAAAAGGAGAGAGAGAACCTCCCGCGATCTGCCCCCTTGCTATACCAGCATGACCGTCCATTGCGCATGTCCTGGCCCGGATAGTAATTGTTATTATTATTTCTTATCAAACCCATGATTCGCCCCTTGGGAACACGTGTTTGTTTCGGATGAAGAGAAAAAAAAAAAAAGATGAAACCAAGAAAACTGTCATTAATTGACTAAAATATTTGTATTTTTTTTTTCAGGATAATTAATTACTTCCGGTTTAGGGTAAAAAAAGTCTTATCTTTATGCGAACTCGCGATTCCGCCCGTGCGATACGTGCTTTTCACTCTGACAAACGAGTTAAGTAAACTTTTGAAAATTTTCAAAATTCCAAATTCAAGCAAACCAATGGAACTAAGACGTTGATCGTGAATTTGGCATATTTTACGAAATCCTGGGATTACTCAAGTGCCGTAGGAAAACCAATATGGCGGATGAATTCGGGTGGACGGCTAATGCGCGACGCCGGTGCGGAAATCCCACAGCTTAGTGCGGCTGTAAGGTGCGAAGAGTGCGAGAATCCTTCTTTTCACAGTTTTTCGAGCGTAGAAACGAAAGTGAAGCCTGGGAAAAGACGATGGTCAATATTTGCCTCGTTATTATTTTACGGCGGGTGCTTTGGTTGCACGGTCCTTATAAATTTACGACTCGGTTGCAATACCGGAAAACAGAAGAAAAAAAATTTTTTTACCTCAAATACCCGAATAATAGTTACGTAAAGGGGGGAGAGAGGGGGAGGGGGAGGGGGGAGGGGAAGAAAAAAATATCCACAACAGTACCAGTGAGAATAAAAATTCTCAAAGAGAATCCGTGGCACAGTCGTTATCGACCGCAAGAATCCACAATCCGTAGCGACGCGAATTTTTCAATCAGTCGTACACAGATACTAAATATCGAATAAGAATTAAAAAAAAAAAAACAGCACGATTACAGTTCCAAGCATAAAGTACAGATGGCCTCAGCTCACAGAATCTCACGTGTGCTCGGCAGTCGTATGACGTACGTGCATATGCATAAATGCATCCGATCGCGCGTACCTGTACGTATCGATAAAAAAAAAAGTACAAAATTTTACTTTCCAAGAAATCTTTTTTTTTTTTTCAAAATCACCCTTTCAACCAAATTTCGTACAATTTTTCAAAAAAAAAACAACACCTTACCAACCTCCAAATCCAGTCTAACGGCCACCGGCGCGCGCATGCATTGCGTCGATCGCCTTAACGTCGGTACACACGTAACAATCAGCCTCACGACATTTCCTTATGGAACTCATAAAATATCGCGCAGCAGTTTGTTATAATACCTCCAGTGTTCTTGGCCGTCCTACGGTTTCCTTTTAAAGCCTCCCATAATACCCTACGGCAAAACAGGGGTTCTCAAAGTGAGCATTGTTATACGAAAAACCATACCCCGGCGTACACATGTTCGCGGCGGAAGAAAAAGAAAAAAAAAAAAAAACAATGAAAAGAACATAAAACAGCAGTCACTGTGAATAACCGAAACAAGTTGTCGTACACAGTGCAGCCAACGAATATGTATTATGTTTTGACAGTCCGCGTCTGGTACAGGCAGATAAGAGAAAACGAATAAGGGGGCGTTTTTCAGGGCGGATTTTTATATTCCTAAGGGATGACCAGACGAGGCAACGTGGCCAACATACCGGAGGAACGGTCAATTCAAAAGTTTTAAACTGAGGATAGCTGCAAGGCTCCTCCTACCTTAAACGAAATTTCCACGATTCTTTGTTTTTGCCCGTCGTAAATTACATATGAACGAACCTTAATAACCGTGTTAAAGCCCACCGGTATTCCTCGTCCATGGCAGAAGATAACAACCCGCATATAAAAAAAAGTACAGCCGTTACATAGAGTATGTACTTGTCGAAGTCAGGCGTGCCAACCACCACCACGTTAAGACCCAGTCGCCGTTTCCGCTCCACCTAAACTGGAAAACTGCCTTTTTTTAACCGTCTTATCACTGGCAGGGCCCGACAACGTGCCGGGACACGGGTTGTTCAGCTGTCTCGCGTAAACGCCGAAAATAAAAGGAAAAAAAAAAAAGGAACGACAGTTTACGAAGACAGGAACCCACCCTTAAGCTACCCTCCAGGTGTGGTTAGTTATGTGGAGAGAAAAAAAAATGAAAAAATTCGTTACCAGCCCGATTCTCAGAAAAAAGATAGGCGTTACACGTCGTTCGCGTGTACGCGTCGAGTATGGGCGCGATGGAAAAACGGCGGGAAATTCAAAAGTTGAAATTACGACTATCGCTATGTACGTAATCTTATCTAGTCTTCTTGATTAGCCTGTTGGATTTCGTGACGTCACTGTCAACGTTCGCGCGCTAAAAATCATGACTTACGCTCGTGAGGTAAGAAGCAAGAGAAGGTCTCTGTCACAATGGCTGAGGTTTATCTCAGCGTCCTTGGCTAATCTCTACCACTGAGAGATTACCCTATCAGTCGGGTATTAACTGTAGTACGTTATGGGGACGCTATAGCTGGACCATTGCTCTTTAAGATTGTGGCGTATATCGAATCCGCAGGATGCAGGTTAAAGTTTGAAATTTTCCAAACAAATTTAATATACTATATATACCATTCTGAAATGCAAATTTGATACCTAGTTTTACTTTATTATGTTTTTTGTCAAAAGACACGGTTTAGTGACGTGTTCGATTTTTGTAAAAAAAAAAATTATAAATAACCGACGCGTCAGTGATAACGACTCCACGTGAAGGAATAATTTGTAATCTAATCACACCAACAACTGCGTGGCTTTAGTGGTCGTCCGGTAGCGTAACGTAGACTGGAATAGTTCGTTCTGTTAGCCATTTGCTAGTAAATGCGTTGCGAAGCGCTATCGCTGTATGCTGGGCTCCGATACCTTATCTGAACTAGTTGCACGCAGAGGTTCTCAAATTATTGAAAATTTTCCTTTCTCCCAAAAAAAAAAAAAGCGAATTTGGAATGAAAATTTTTTTTCCACGATTTCGTATACACACCGATCAAGAAAACGACGGCGCGTACGACGAGGATATGAAAAAACATAATTTTGAAAGAAAAATTTGAAAAACAAAAATGGCGTCTAATTCTTCGAATAACAATCCAATGTAATTCTTTATAACCATTCGACCCAACCCAATTGGCCAGGCTCCTATTCGCCCAAGCCATATTACTTACAGCGATAAATGTCGTATACGAATAATACACGTATGAAAATATCGTGTAACAGAAGCTCTCTTTATCACGTATGATAGCACCTTAAGGCATCCGTATGAACGTTTCGTTAAGTGACGTCGTCAAATGACACGTGAGCTACGTCCATAAGTATTTCTTAGCCAGTTCCAATACATTGAAGTATGGGAATTGGGAATGCAATGTAAAAAATTTTTTTTGACAAAATCCAAAATCATTTGGTGAAACGAAAAAGTGGATATCAATGCATTGGAAAATAAGATAAGTTCGTATCGCCGGTTACCAGTACGAAAGAACCGCCATTTTCCAATGCACGCTGTAAGATAGAACTCATGCATGTGCCAGATATCGGTAGCCAGCAGTGTTGGTGCATTATCACTGGGTATTTCATGAAATCAGTCGCCGCGAGAGCTGCCTCCGGCTCAGTACACGATTGGCCAGCGTGAAAAGCAGTTTTACGTGAGTCGCGAAAACTTTTCTAACCGGAAGCGGAAGTTACGAGAACGACCGATTCCATAGCCCGGCGAACGCTGGACGTAAATGTAAACGCGTATATTCGACCCCGCGGTTCTTCCGTCTTGACCTTAATTAACGATTGAGAAAAACGTGAAGTGATATACGTAAAAACGTGCGTTAATTAAGACTTCGTTAAACGGTGTACCTTGACTCGATTTTTGTTTATGATCAACAACTTTTTCAATAAGTAAGGCAATTTAGAAAAAATTTACTAATTACCTTGGAGTAAACAAAGATTGACATTCGGATAGAACATTTTTTACACCCGTTAGAGTACACGGTGTGGACTGGAGTACTGCTAGGTCTAACGGAACCGAGTGTTTTGCACGTGGAAGAACGGTAGGAAAAGTTGTTAGAAAAAAAGAAAAGAAAAATTGTAAAGCTACGCACACAGCAAAGATGCAAGACTTTTCGTAATAAAAACTAAGCATTTTAGAAACGTCATTTAAAAATAGGTTAGACTTGAAATTCATAAAGAAAACGTAAGCCTGACTTACATAAACGTAAGAAGTCGCTTTAAGCAAGGTTAAAAATAACCGTTATCTGCGCAGCAGTTTAAAACCACAAGTATAATTAATAATTTGACATTTAAAAAGCAGCTAATTGCTTAAGAAAAGTAAGCCAACGTGCGCGCGCAGCCGCAATTAATTAACGGTTACCCAACTAAAAGTTTTCCTAGGTTACGTATTTTTCTATTCTAAATAACCATAAATGACCTGAACGGCAAATTAACGTAACAAACGTAACGTCATTACGGTCGCGAAAATGCCGTGAAACGCTTTAACATTGAAATATAATATTCAAAACGTAAAGAGCGGACTAACCTGTCAAACGGGCATCGGTAAAGAAACATGGCCGACCTGCGCGCGCACGTTTAACCTATAAAGCTCCGCGGCACTTTTCCTCGAGTAGTACTTAAGGCACGATCCGGGACTGTGTTTGTTGTTTTTCACGGTTTGCCAGGACGACGGACAGACAAACATTTCACCAGGAAGCCCAGCTTAGTACCAGCGGAACCTATGTACACCGACTATAATCCTCTCTAACCTAAAAGATCGAGCGGTTGAGCAAAAGCGTTTGCGGAATCTCGGCTATAAATTTGAATGCGAGTTTTCCAGGGACAATAAAGGTAACGCATGGTTTACCTAGGACAATATCAGGTACGTGGTACTAGACACGCGAGCCTGGAATAGATTTAATAGGTCGATCGCGATGACAGGTGCTATAAAATATTGACTGTAAATTTCTGTGGGTAAATCGCGTGGGCTAAACTCCTTTTATTATTTAAGTGCGACACACAACGTGGCTGCACCAAGGTATGTTATGTAACGACAAATATACATATGGAAACTTGCCCGGATCGATTCCTTGAGCTAAATATTCGACGTTTGTATTATAATTTACTCAACGGCTGAGGTCGCAATTTTCAATTTTTATTATGGATGACATTTTTGTTATTAAAAAAGCTACATGTCAACGGAGACCCTGAGTTTTCTGTATATATGCTGATTTAATGTTCCGTCTGTACGGTCACGAGGCTTGAAAAACGTTTATGCAATTCTTAGCTGTACGGTATTCCATGAAACGCTAAAGCGGTAATTATTACTGCTGCACACAAGTTTGACACGTGTACCCTATTACGTGGTTACGCGGAGCAGTGATTGGACCTGGAAAATTGTAAATATGAGATTAGGATGCCTTGCAGATTTTTAATGGAAAAATGTACTCGAGAAATTTTGTTTCAGAGCAGCTCTTACCGTTACTTTCGCTATACACATGCGCCATTAAGAGGACAGACTAATTTTCCTCGACAAGATACAAGAGCGTGACAATGAATATTTGAAATTCGATTATTTCCCGCGTAAAAAAATACTTAAAGAAATTGTATAAAACAGACGCATCGAATAAAAAGTTTATGAAATTTTACAAAATTCAATTTACTCACTCGCCGAGTGATCCTTGTATCTTAAGAAGAAAAAAAAAATGGCGTAATTTTTCATTTTACCACCCTAAACTATGCTACTGTCTTCTCTTGAGTGGTGTCTGAGGCTAGAAGCGAAACGAGCATAATTCACGGCGTGGAGATAAGCGGCAGACTAAAACACCGGAGCTAAAATATTTTGACAGACGAATTCCAAGTCAGCTGCTACCTACGGAGATACGAATGGAATGGTCAACACGCCATTGCGACTTATTCGTTCGATGTGGTCGTGAATGACGTCAGGTTTAAAAAAGTATCACTTTCTCTCGAAAAGGTCCCTCTGCATTTTTTTTTAATATCCCAGTTGAGCATCCCTTTCTGACCCTTAAGCCCGGTTCATACCGGATAGGGGAAGCGGCTAATTCGAGCACGCTCGTTCTGCCTCGTTACTTTAAGGTTTGGACGAAGGCGGAGCGTTCGGTAGGTTGTGGCCGATTCTTCCTGAGCGAACCATTCACTCCCACCGTGATGCCGCCATTTTGAAGCATCCTTTCAGTTCCCTTGATTTTTCATTTATCATGCTCCTCTCAGCAGCCTTATCGTACTGCGACGGATATGAAAAATTAATTAACGTAACCAGTCGTTAAACTAACCGAGAATGGCGGGAATATTTAAATTACAAAAAAAAAAAATTTCAATTTTATTTTATTCCCTTTCTTTCATACACAACAGGTACAAGACGCCTTCTGGTTGAGAATCATTGAATCCGGTTTTATCCAGGGCGGAGCATATATAGCGAAGCTTGAAAACATTTTTTCTTATTCAACGATGATTTTAATTTTTGTTAATAATTCTTCAAATTCCATCCCACTTCGTTATATTATTGATATCCCGATTCAGTGTTACGTAATTCTTACAAGATTCTACTTACGTCATTTTGACTATTAAAAATTGTTATTTAAAATTTCAGCGATCCAGCCAATGGAGACACGCCTTCGCGAGCTTGATTCTCATCCAGCCTCGAATCCAGCGACAATTGAGTGATCGAAAAATTTCCAAAATTACAAAAGCTCATTTAACGAAGATAAATAAAAATTCCACATGGAATTTACCCGAATAAACAAATTTCAGCAAAGCGCTCGACTGACGTTACGAAGCGCGTCAGAGCGAGAGTCCAAGAGTCATCCAAACATTCGGAACATGAACCCTGACTCACGTTCTAGTTCCACGTCGAAGAGCGTCTACGAGTAAACTGTATCAAGAAAACTTCAGACAAGTATTAAAGAGATACAAAGTATTCCAAAATGAAATTCCAAATGCACTTGCCCCATCCGTCACATTGACCATCGTGCATTGTTAGTAAATAATGAAAGACAATGCATACACACGGTACGATAATCGTTATCGAGCGCACTCGCGATAATTCCACAAGTTATTCGCGATATCGATAATTTCAGCTACGTGTAATCGTTCCCATACGTCACGAACGAAAAATGATAATGCCCAGTGATAAAAACCTCCCCGCAGCACAATCGCACGTGATTTTCACGGACCGTAGTAGTAGTGGACGAGGCAGCGAAATAAAGTCGCGCTTAGGACCCTTACGATCGCCATTAAATTATTTACACCTCGAACAGCATAGCTTGCGTACCGTGAAATAAACCTACGCGAAACCTCACGGCACGCATAACTCACGGCGTACATACATATCGCAAATAAAACAATAAAGAGGATCGTGCCAGCGATCGATCGATCATTGAACATTTATTAATGGTCGAGCCGTGCATGAATCGTGACTTAATAAATAGGGGTATACCAGAGCCGTAGGAAAGAAACTCAAGTTCCGCCATGTAAGTCCTGGAGCTGCGCGCGCACGCGCGCATGCGCAGTGCCGCAACGTAAGTTTCGTAGTCCAGCCTGAAAACGCGTAGGTTGAACCAAAGAAAAATCTTCGGTCTATCTGATCTATAGGGTGACGCCGGAGTCAGGGTGTCTGTCGTAAACGATACTCGCTAGAGTTGCGTAACCTGTGACGTAATCTGGCAGAGTCAATGCTTTTCAATCGAGACGTAAAAGAGTAGAGTCGCGAAGAAGAAATTATTACGAGGCAACAGAGGGAAATTTCATCGATGGCGCGCCGCGGTTGCTCTTGGTTACGTGTGGGCTCTTAGGAGACACGGATGTGGTTCGTATCGCGTCCGTTTGCGATGATTCTCAAATAAACAGATGGTAAGTGTCAAGCATTTACGGGATTAAATAAATAATCTTGATTTCGAAGTATTTTCTATCGTCGCTCCGCACCCACCTTCTTTTCTCTGTCTGTTAGGTTAACGATTTATTACGCCAGCCATCACGGCTTTCCCTCGGCAATTCTCCTTCCATTAGATCCCGATCTTACAAAGATCTTTGATACCGTGCATCCGATCTAAATATATATAAACTCCTATATGCTCCTTATCCGTTTCCTTATCGTTGTCCATTTTATTCGCAAACTCCCACCCAGACACGATAGCCGTTCGTGCGAGACGCATGTTTACGTTGCCTGGTACAAAACGTACGCTAAATAGGACGATAACTGGCATATCTATCGCGGTCGTACGAGCAAATCGATCTTCTCGATCATAGGTCGCCGCGATTTAATTGTATCGATGGCGTGATTTTTCGTCGCATTTTCGAGAGTACAGATAAGTCGGACTGTCGTTAACGTTGCATCCTCCCAAGCGTCAGCTACGGTCTTGGTTATCGGCTCGAGTTAATTGCCAGCGCAATAGGAATAAGAAGAGGAAACAAAGTAATGAGAAGGGTGCCAGCCACCGATGCGAAACGGGGAATTACGATCGAATGTACTAGGTGAAGGGAAGCTGGAGATAAGAGAAATAAAGGAAAGAGACGATGACGAGCGTACTGATGATTTAATGCATCAGTTTACATGAACCCTGACTCTTGTGCCACGTAACCTCAAGGATGACCCTTAACGGTCCACGAACGGCCGAGTCCGGACCCCTGTAGCAAAGACGGCGATGACTGGTTCAGGAAAGACATTTATAACTGGCTAATGTTCCGATTATCGAAGACTCAACCGTATACCGGGTGTATTAAGAACGTTCATTGTCATTTTAAAATAACTATATGCAACTTTTCGTCAGCCGTTTGCATCCGCGTGCGACACAGGACCTGCGTCCATTATATTTTTCGAGTCTAAACCACCCCCTTGTAATGTAATAGCCTTGAACTACGTTAAATGAAAAGAATTCCACAAATACAATTTACAATCTGTATGACGATACTCGAGGAATTTCGTATACTGCATGAATATACAGTAACGAGGGGTGAGACTCTTGTGTACAGAGAAAGCCGCATCCTCACGATAACGACTAAACGTCCGTCCACGAGGTTCGACTTCACTGAAAACATTGTTAATTTCTTAATGGATTCTCGTGAAGCTTTCCGACTCTGTGCCCTTGGTTGTTCAGCCTGGGTACGTTAAAAAAAAAAAAAAAAAGAGATCACCCAAATACACATATATATATATGCACACAGAGCGAAGACAACCGCCAGTGACTTTCAACGGAGGTCAAAGCAGCCTAACCTTAACGAAGCGTAAAGCCGCACGCCGTGGAAGGAAATCGTGAGGTAAGAAAGTGATGAGAAAGAAAAATTAAAATTTTCACAGCAACTTGAATTCTTAAAAGCAGCTTCTACCGATCAATGTATCATCTGAAAGTTCCAGTCTCTCGCGTTTGCGTAAATACGATTACGAAATCGTTCATCGATATAAAAACATTTGTCTCGGACCGATAAGCGGCCATGATGATGGAAATAGGCATGGATTTGTTAACTGTCATAATATTTGACAAGTTTGCCACATTCTTGACATATCATGTATAACTAAAACACGGGCCGACCTCCCCCTTTTGTCAGCTCGATTTTCCTTCACTCAAAATCAACTAGCTTTTCGCTTGGCACTAACTGGATCGCACCGTCGGGTCCTCTTGGGACGAACGAATCAAGTACGAGTGAAGTTTTATAAACGAGAGCTCGCGGCTGTTATGCTGTTATGGAGTCGCGCTTGGCAAAAGTAAACGAACGTCTCTCTCACGTATCAATGATCGATCGTCGATGGTCAAACGATCGACACGTGCGATCGGTTCCATTCATGGTGTCTTTCGACGCGTGCACCGGTCGAGCAGTTCTTTTAATTTGAATAGATTGTATATAAAATAGCTACGGACTTGTTATGATGACAGAGTACGTATACGGTAGAAAGAGCGGGAGATTTGAAATACGTTTTAACCGTTAGAGATATTTTAAGAGGGTGAAAGAGGGTGTTGAGAATTTTGAAAATCGATTGGTCACTCTGCTCGGTAAGCAAGAGTCAATTGTAAACAGTCCAGGTACCGATGTACTGTGTGTAATAGACTGAGTCAGAGAGAACTTTGTATTTTGTTGCGGGGACGCCTTTCCTTTGCTTTGCTTCAGGATTACTTGAGTTTTACGTCGCGCGAAGATCAAGTTAAATATGTTTTATTTGTATTGTTTAATTCTAATTTTCTTTTTCCATGCGTACACGTACTGCTGTGTAACGTGCTGCTGTACTTGTTCAATTGAATACGTTGTTTTTAGGTTATTGATAATTTTGTCATTTTCACTGCGCACTACCTTTGACAATTGTAACGACTGTATTATGTAGCGCAGTAGCTGTACGGTTAGTGTATGTATATCATGTTTACCAATAGACTAATATATCATTTTGCACGAATAGATAGGAGGATAATAATCATTACGGTACTTGGCGCTGTTTTTTAAAAGCCTATTTGCATTACTTTCATTTTTTTTCATACGCAAAATTCTCCATTGTTTGTATGTGATTGTTAGGAGAACTAGGGAAACTGCAGTGAAATCTAACGACCCGGTTCGATGAAATATCCAAGCATCCCATAAACTATTTGACAATCGATCAGTGATAAGACGCGAAAGTTGTATTTTCGAGATACAAGAATTCTTTGAGAAAGGTAAGTAGTAATCATATCAATGACGAGAATCGGAGGAGAACGATAAAGGCAAATGAGAATGAGTCTGTTAGGTACATCGGCTCTGTACCATGGCTACACGTAATACGTGTTATCGCGAGCAGGGGCGGTGTTATCACTCTGATATCCAACGTATATACATCCCCCACAAGCGGCCCCTAGACTGCAGTAACTCGCGGGCCACCGGCCCAGTTAGCGATTAGTACACAAACCCGGTAAGTTCGTGACAGGCCGCATTCTCGAGGTTGAGAAATAGGAGCAAGAGAGAGAGATTAAAAAAAAAGGTAATCGTGTACCAAAGCGAAAGAGAGCAAAGGAATAACCTAAAGATGATACGACTTGCCGATCGCGTATAAAGAAATTGACAAAAAAGGGTACTCACCGTAATCACGCTGCAGCCTCTGATACTTGCTAACCTGTTGGCCGTCGTTTTCCGTGGAGCTCCTTCTTCTCTTCATCCTCGATAACGTCGTCGCACACTCTTCCGAACGATTCAGGATTAGTCCGTGGAGAACGCGGATTGTGAAACCAGGACCTTAAAGCACTGCCTTTTGCCTCTCGTAAGTAATCTGTCGCTGCTCCGTGAGATGTTCTTTTCGGTTTGATTCGCAACGAAAGCAGGAAGCCCGCGCACGCACTTTCTTCAGCGAAACGAACAGCCGGCTAAGACGACGGGAGTCGGTCGTTCCAGGAGAAGAAATAAAAGTCCGGTTGCCGGCTATATGAGCTGGAGCTATGATCGGGAGTGAGCTCGTGTATTATGTACATAGAGTAGTGGCCGGAGGAGCGAGCGAGTGCTCGTGTTGGAGGGCTTCGAGACACGAGAGGGGAAGTTGGTGCCCCTGCTGACCCGATGGTGGGAGGCGCGAATCATGCCACGGGAAAACTACGTGCACACATAGCCAAGGAACTATGTACGTACATATCGTTATCGGTCAGAAATTCCCCTCCTTGTAGCCAAAGAGCAACCACCACTTAGAATTATCGTCCACCGGCCTCGAGAGACCTGCGAACCTCAACACTCACTGACAGTTGACGTAGGACTACTTAGAGTTTTTCAATTTTACGACATTTACGTATCGTTCCAACAATACAACTATATAGAATGCATAGCTCCTTCTGATTCACGATATATTACGGATGGATACATTTTATTGTTTTTTTAAAATACTTCATAACTTCCGAAAGCACCGGGAAAATCTTATTCGAATTTTATGACAGTTGAATGAAAAGCAATATGGCTGCCGTTCACTCGCGCATACCGACCGTTAGCAGAAGACTCACTTCAGTGACGTGTATTCTCTGAATCATTAAGGTATACCTTGCCACCTCTTTGGGTAACAGTGACAATAAATAGTTGTAAGGATAAACAAGATGACAATACTTGACGAGAGGGATACGGCAAACGACACAATAAATCCTCGAGGCACTGAGCGCGCCGGGTTCAGGTAGGCGAAATTCAATGGAAGCTAATCGCTGCTCCTTTCCGCGAGGTAATACAAGACCAATGGCTCTTTGCAGTGGTAGTGCACGTGCCACGGTGTGCTGCTGAAAAGATTGTTTACGAAATTTCTAGGCTGATTCACAACCACCCGGCCTATGGATGTTGTATCGAGAGTGCCGGGTTACAGACGCTCTAGCGTCCCAAGGACAAGGCTGCTCATTCATTCGATTATTCCTGCGATCGATAGTCCATTCATTCATCATTAAATCGTGTATTAACGATCGATGATATTCTAGGTGAAAAGTATCTATATGCGAGTAAACAATCTAACAAGAGAGATAACGTAAAATCCAGCGAACAAGTCCCCTCGTGTTCGTTGTCAATTGGGGTTATACGCGATCAAGGATCCATCGGTCGATATTACCGATAATTAACCACCGAGAAATACCAATCGAACTTGTGATTGAAATTGGTGCAGTGAATTTCACGCGCGTTACTGTAACATCGCTCACAATAGCTTTAACTCCTAGATTTCTAACGCATATTCAGCAGCAGCCATTGTGAGCGTTCAAATCGCCTGAAACTGCCGCCAAGATCACGTACTCCTTGGTTAGGATATACAGTACCAGTAACCCAGGGTAAAACAAAGACATTAATTATGCCCAGGGTCGACCTGAGGATCGTAAACGTTGTCATTCTTCCCGTGTATACTTGCAATTCTTTCTTCCTCCAGGATACCTACCTACTGGACGTCGTTCTCCGACGTGAGTCATCTTCCTCGCAGTCATCCTATCCTATCCTATCCTATCGAGTACAGTTTAAATATTTTCATTCGCACTATAACCTCATCCAAATATCTCCAGGTTGCGTTTAATGACTTCCGTCAAGAACACCCCGTAGATGAGATCGTAGGTATGCGCGAGCATAAAGGGCTATTGCACCAGGCCTCGCACAGTGGTCTCTACGCGCTGGCAATAATGCACGACGTGGAGAGCGTAAAGCCGACGTCGTCACGGACCTCAAGAAACAAGGCAAGCATCGGTTTATTTCCAAGTCCTCTCTTGCACTTTGCTTATTCATTTCTTCTCTCTTGTTCCTCTTCTCTCGGTCGTTCGCCATGTTTCTCTTTCATTATACACCAGACTCTCCCCAAGCTTACACGTCTTTATTCTCCTCGTTCGTCTCACTCCTGTATACGCGTGTCTTGTGACTCTCCTTCCTTGTTCCTCTCGCGCCTTTAATGATCCTCTTACTAATTGCTTATTGTTTTCTAGTCCAGCTGACGTGTACGAGCGACTTTTCGTCATCGTTGACCTGCATTTGTCGTTCGTTATTGGAAAACTCTATTTTTTCTTTTCAAACTAACGGCTTTACACTGTACCACAAGCTGCCAGGGTGGGCACCGATGTATTGTTGTCGTTGCTCTTACCGTTTCCTGTTTTGCTTTAACAATTCTAGTTACTTCTTTATTCCGTGCCAACTCACGACTTGTGTACAATTGCTTCGGGACATAATTTCATGCTGATTTTTGACAATTTTTCTATATTTCGTTTGTCGTTTCTTAAATGGATCGAGATGGGAAAGGGAACAACTTGGATAACAATTTTTTAAAACTTAACACTGACAATCAGACCATTGTCCGTCGCACATTGAGAATAATAAAATAACGAAGCTGACAATCGATTCGGATTCAAAGTGTTCGCTCGGTGTTTCTTAACGAATAATCGTGATGACTTATATCTATCGTTCTAAGATCATTGCGACTGCTTCTCTAGACTAATTCGGTTCGTGATTTAAATATTTTTTTGTCAAATAACTAGCACGACTGTGTCGCTCATGTCTAAATTCTTATTTAATACGATAACAGCGTTGATTTGCAAGAAAATACATTTTCATTATATATTTTGGATTGTAGCGCTGGTAACGATCAAGTATCGCAATCAATTATCTAATATATCTTTCATCGTAGTTCACTCACTTGTCTGAGTAACCTAGAGAGAATGGACTAGGACGCACATAAAATCACACAAAGGGCAACCGGGCGATCTCTCTGTCGTTAATGAGAAATAAAAATTATTGAGCCTATGTATAATCATCGTATAGTGTATTTATTAACAACATCGCACACATTATTACCATTCTGTATCCTTCGTTCTCTGTTGCCTAGCTCGCGATTCTACAGCTACCGAATTTCCATTAAACAATATTATCTACGATTTTGATATTTAAATATAGGGTACGTTCAAAAGTTCAAAGCCAGTGCCACCCAAGTATCGCTGTATCTTTATTTAGCTGATAGAGTGAGACACAACCACGCTCGTAGCACTGGCAATGAATTTCGAAACGTACTCCTGGTCTAGCAAAACATGAAAAGTTTGAATGACGCAACGAAGAGTAAACAATTTTTTGTTAATTTGTACAGTCTACCTTTTCGATTCTTTACACGAATCACGGCAATTGTATAATCTCATGCAGCTTAATTAATATTATTTCAATTCTTAGTTCGTTCGCGTAAGTAGAAAAGGGAAACAACGTCCGATTGAGTTTTACGGTTATGGAACGCTACGAGGTACCGTAATTCGCAAAAAATAGATCTGTCAAGTATGATATTCAGGAAGGATCGTTCCTGGACAATATATATATTTATAAAATTAAATGCCTTGTGTATTTAATGCAAAACGGTACTATCGGTTGGACCGTACGTCGTAACTGGTGGTGTATCTCAATTTTTTTTTATATTCCCTGAAGTTTTGTTCATTAATTGTTTATACGTGGCGACAAGTCGACGCGTACTGATTTTAACGACGACATAATTCGAATTTGAGACTGCCATGACGATTCCGTTACTTTCAAAAAAGTCCGGCCAGCATTTAATTGCTATAAAATAAACGCACATAAAATTATGCAGTCCTCATATAATTCTTTAATATAGATCAACACGGTCGCGTCACACGAATGCATTCACAATAGCTGGTGGAGAAATGACGAATGCAAGTAAGAAAATCAAGTTAGAATGGTATGGGTGTTAGTTACGTCATACGTCTCGTCAGACAGGAAACGGAAAACACCCGATTCCCTCTGCATGGTAAAAATGGGCTATGCGACTGAACAATCGATCGTCTTTAGCCGACGATTAGACCGCATCCAAGTCTAAATTGAGACTTGCTGTGATTAATCATGCCACTTAGTGCAAACGAGAATGGCAACGGCAGCAACTTCTTCTCCAGAACAGCACCCACTGTCCAATTAGAATCTACACTTCCTGCGAAGAATAAGAACAAGGGACTTTGTATAGGGAAACTTTGTTGTCGAAGAGTTTCGACAAGAATTTTTAGAATTGGAAGGATCGTGCTTACCCCTGAACACTAAATCTGCCTTGGGTAAATCGATCTGATAAGCGATTGTGCCTGTGGACTCTTGTATTCTTGAATTGACTTCAAGTTCAACTCCAATTTGTAGTTGTTGACTAGCTTTCTGGTGGAAGCAAATATGGCATCCCGCCAGACCTGTGAACAAATGATTTTATTATGCTTGCGAAGGTTTTGGGAATAATTTTTAAGCCCGTTTAACTTACCGAGACTGCCGCTAATTGTAGATTCACCATTTGTGTAGCGTCCTGCTGCAGACACTACAGCAACATGACCACCGGGAACTCCAGGACCTCGCTGATATGCAACTTCACCACCCAAGGCTAAGGATGGTGTTATACTCTGCAGATAGTGTGCTACCAGTACACCTAAGAAAATAATTATGCGATGTTCAAATTCTTAAGGAAATCTTTGGAATGAAAAGAAGATATAGGTTAAGATATTCACCAGAGTTATTAAGGATGTCAGGATTGCCTAGTGTTAACGAAGCTGTGTAAGCATCTCCACGATAATCACTTGTCATTTGTACAGCAGTATATTTGCTTCTTTGAACCTGCGTTGCAAGTTTTCCTCTGATCCTTGAACCAAATTGATGAATGACATTGGCATTAAGATTGCCATTTGGATCAATATCACCCAATAATATAGGATATCCTTCTGTAGGAGACAATTGTTTCGTTCCCACATATGTCGCTCCGAATCTATAACAGAGGAATTATGTGTTAACTATATAGTAAAGAAGATGGTATAGAAATAACACAGTTTCTTATATAAAAAATATGTTGCAATTTACCTATATCCAGACTGCGTCACGGAGCTCATATTTATTGTATGGGAAATCTGAAAGTGACTGCTGAGGCCTTTGTTCAGCATTAATTTTGCACCCTCAAAATTCACAGGAAACACATCTGCAACATATAACAACAAAAAGTTAATTAAAAGTTTCCTACCATACATCCTATTCGTTCAAACATTACATTGGAAAATACCAACTTTACTGAATGTCAAAGATTCAGTTTGCTCCAGAATAAGAAATATCAGATAAAAGAACGTACGAAGATACGTATTTTCTTAAGAATTTCGTAACTTACTCTAACTGTTATCAGACTTCATATTTAGACGTAACGTTACCAGAAATGAATGATTCGAATGACACTGTATTAAGTAACAGATTATTTGATAAAGGAATAAGACTATAAAAAAAATTCTAAGTGATGAATGAGAAATTCGTGAAGAGTCCTGCAATGAATATAGGAAATGGATGATCTAGCTTTTCAGACACATGACACGTTTCCTGAAGTATACCTTTGCACTTCTTGTGAAGATCTTCGATCGTGCCCGGATTTTCGAGACGATCCGACGCCTCGACGGGCGAACCAAGTCCCGTTTGCTCATCTGGTTTCAATAAACTCGGTGAGAATCCTGGACTTGGAGGCAAAGGCGATGGTGGTGGTGGAGGTGCAAGAGGTGCGGAGGCTGCGAGTACGTTTCCCATTCTTCAATTCCTTATTGCTCTTCTAAATTTTCTAGCCGACCGACTAATTTGAATCCCGTTTCGAAACTTGATGTATCACACTATCAGCGTTAACGGTTACTTACACCGATACGGCCAATATATCCTCGCGATTACACAAGGCGGCGTGTTTAACCGTGAGTCGCCATTTGTAAAGGACAACCACTGCCACTTAGACCACGAGTTTTCTCTGGATTTCTCATAGCCTATCGCTTTCGCCGTGGATTATGAATTCAGGCATATATCTTGTATAACATAGAGTTGCATAAATACCGGAAATTCAATAGAATTTATAGAAGTTCTTGCAACTCGGCCTAGATGGAGCCACTGTCATTTTCTTTGTTTCACGATAAAATAATTGTATTTTACTGAAAATTTCATGTTTTCGAAATTCTTCAAAGTTTATTGTATTGCTTTTTAGTTCCAAATAAAAGAGTAATTAGAATATTCTGAAGTATTGTTCTAATTAAATTGAGTTGTGGCATTTAAATATTAATTTTATATTGAACATTTTATTCGATGGAATCTTATATTACATTCTATCTACAAATTATTAGATGCATGCTAGTTGTGCTTATACAAATCTTGTTGCGATTGCAATAAGCTTAGTATAGTCTGCACCTTTTGTATGTGTTTTGTTTTTTAGTATCGTTCTAAGGATATGAGGAATTGGTACATGTATACGAGTACCAAGTGGCGTTCCACTGTCATCGATAAGGACAATGTTATTACTGTCAAACTTTGGGACTTTCGTCTTCTGGTTTTGCTTAAGCCCAACTAAAATACCTTTTTTCTTCTCACCCTTTATGGCCACCAACACCTTATCACCTAAAAATAATATATTGAAAATACTAAAGAAAACACGTAACAACGTATCGCCTCACCGATGTATCCAACTCCAATTTTGTTATAAATATGAATACACTTTGGTGGTTTTCCTTCGAGCATAGCCTGCTTGCCAATATCGCTGTTATCAACAACTCTCAGGCGCGTCAGTTTAATTATTTGATTACAAATGGCAGATGTGTGAACAGCCCTCGAAGAGAAGTTCATCATGGTATTACATAGGGCCATTTTTCTGTAATAAAACCAAAAATATATTGTCATTTATAATCCCTTATAAATAAATTATTACAAGAAAAATAATCTTTATATCGATTATAGTCTACACATTTTATGGTTTTGTTTATCATATTTTTATGGCTCACCTTTAAAGGATTTAGAATGGAACACTAGCGAGGTCTTTCTATACAGAAAATAAAATATCCTAAAGGGATTACTCCAGGATTAAAGTTGTAGGTTATAATACAATGTAAGCTGGTCGGTTTCAGATACTCTTTTAGGTGACATCTGTTATTTGGTTTTCTAAACCTTAACCCAACCCAACCCAACGTGCCATGTGCTTGAATAAACCTAGTCTAACATAATACATAATACAAGTACAACATAACCTAAAACTAAACCAGTCAAAAACATAATTTCTTAATCGTCGTTTGTTATAATTTAAGAAAATGCAACGATTTAATCGAATATTTAATCAGTTACATTGTTCAAATAATATTTTACGTCAGAATGCTGTGCTATTCAGGTATTATAGTACGGAAAAAACTCCAGAATCTACAGAGTCAAGTCAACAAATATCACAGGCAGCAAAGGAAGAGAAAACTGTAAAACCAAAATTGAGTGGGTTTGCAGAAGCCTTTGAAAAACACAAGAATATTGGTAGTAAAAATGTAAATTACACCAAAACTGAGGAAGCACAAACATTTGCTGGTCTGCTGCGTCACTCGAAATTTATTGATGTAATAAGCTTTCTCTTTGATTTAACATACTGTTGTAATACATTTGAAACGCTGATGATAATTATCATTCACACTTTATATATTAACTTTACAGTTAGGTGATCCAGTTGACAAAATCGTGACTGGTAAGATTTACCATGTTGTTGGCGATGATCTGTATATTGATTTTGGATGGAAGTTCCATTGCGTATGTACAAGGCCTCCACGAAATTCAGAGTATGTATATTTACATATGATTTTAATAAATTAGATCCTGTAGATAATTCTAGTCTGTCTTATTTTAGTGACTATGTCAGAGGTGCCATTGTGCGTTTAAGGATAAAAGATTTAGAATTATCATCAAAGTTTCTGGGTGCAAAAAGGGATTTAACACTTTTAGAAGCCGATTGTGTACTTCTAGGTCTTGTTTCTTCACCAAAAAAGAATGTTAGAGCTATGTAATTAATGCGAATAAAATAGGATCGTTACACTGCATTTTGCAATGTTTATTTTATATCTAAAAGTCATTAAACAAAATGTTCCCAGTGATTTTATCTTCATGTCTGTAAATCCCAAAAATATATTTTAATATCAAACAGCGTATCAGGTATGAGATAAAAGCATTGTTTTTAAATTCACAGTCGTACACTGTCCATGTGTACAAATAAATGGGTTCTGCATAAAGCGAATGGCACGCTGCAGCTATATAACAGAAAATAATATACGATTACAGCGAGAAGATATTTTATTTAATGAGTAAATAACTTAGTCAAAATACAATTCCTTTTTCTTTCTAATTGAACATAGCGAAGACTGTATTGGGGTTAACAGTTGAGGTATGCAACAGCGACATTGTAATATCCTTGACTTTGAGTTATCAACCTGTAATAATTAACAGGATATAAAATGTTAGTCTTATAAAATCCGTGTAAAATATTCCAAATGTAAAAATCACCAAATACATCTCAGAAACAATTGTACATTATCGTAAGAGTCAAATATCATATAAAATAGTATATTCTGTATCGCACGAAGGAAATATTTGATATTCCTAAAGCGAGAAATGAATATATTAAGTAAAAACTATTATATAGGCATACAGTGTGAGAATATTGTCCTCGTGAGAATAGAAGAATGACCTAGGAAATAAATTCATATAAAAATAATCCAATCGTTGAATACATGCAGCACAAGTGTAACGTTCGACAGTATCATTCTTTTGTTTATAAACTCTAACATAAATTATCATAGTATCCTTTTTCTCTCCGCCCCAGAAGTTTCCATGAGCTGAGTGTCTTTCGCATGAAACACAGCTTAATTCGTTTTCGTTTCAATATTTGGTTTTTCTTCTAAATGTAATTGGCCAAGCTTAACGTAGATCACTGACGCACTAACATCATGAACCGCGTTATTACTTTCCAAAGGTCTTTGCATAAAAACAGCCATCGGTATCCTAACCTTATATACATTGCATTAAAGTATCCAATGAGAATTGGAAGAACAAGTGTACGGCTAGACTAGAATATATCCTAAGTTGTCGACGTCAATAATAATTCTTCGTTTTAAATTTAAGCAGATCAAAACACTTCGTGTAAATTTTCCCAAATGTTACGACACGTTGAATAGTCCACGCATTATACACAGTAACTGCGAAATAAATTCACTTGCCCGGTGACTTCTCGAAGTACATGAAGTCCTAAAAAATAAGAAAAACGCAATTACAATGGAGCTCGACGATTCGAAAATTTGGCACTACGTGTGAAAAGTGCTTCTGAACTTACAATTAATAAACAACTGGCCAGTAGCAAGGCTTTAACCTTTACGTCGAGATCTATCGGGAAACTTATTCCAAATATATCAGCATCCGTGAACAGTTCTTGAACAAAATCGGACCACTTTTTCGAAATCCGTCCTACCTGATGCTCCCCGTCCGACGACAGGACCTATACGAGTGCAAAATAAATGTATGGGTAGCTGTTATAAATTGGTAAAGAAAAAATAAAGGAAACAAACATTAATTGTGTGCCTGACACTTACTTTAAAGTTTACATCGTACCAGGGACACAAGGTGCACATGGGTCCTTTTATCATAAGTATAGTGTTCCCAGTCGAATCGTTTATCGAATATGACGGACGGAAGGGATTCCAATTTTGCACGATGGTCCCTAGTTTGGTGCCGCTCGCGAATACTTCCATTTCCTGCAAATCAGAATACAATTACTGTATAAAGATGTTATAATTCTTATGCGCAATTCGAAACTGTATTTTGTACCTGTAAAAAGCAAGGGCACAGACAAGTATTGCATCTCAGTGGTCGAGAGACTGTAAGAACTTCCCTCATACTATGGTTCATGATTTTCATGTCGAAAGGTCGATTGTTTCCACAACAGCATCGTGAACAAATATTTGATTCTTCCTCAACTTGAAAGATCACTTGACCTCTGACATCCTTAATCGTGTACTTGTTCAACGTCTCCCATCCAGTGACCGCTATAAATTTTCCCAAATAAATTATTGATGAAATAATGAATTGGGAAAATAAAGTCTACCGAATACCTTCAAGAACCTCCACTTGTTGATGCACGAAAATCGTATCAAGGGCCATAAGGTATTCCAATCCTGCCGGACAATTCGAGTTTGGCGTTGGCCAACCACCTAAAATAAATATGATACATTAAAGTACTGAAGCCGTGGTGCATCGAGCAGCAGTAATAATTCTCTACGGGAATCCAGCACGATATGGGTTATCGTGAGACTCGAAGGAGATAGAAAATAATGGTAAATATCAACATCGAATGGAAACTTAGGAGTGCCAAGTCTAGAGACAATTTATTATTCAGATTGGCGCCATTAAGTCGATTAATACTTAAGACGTATTTATTCTTCAAGATTCGCCCCGGATTTTCTTAGGCTACATTAAATATTAGTTTCCTGTATAGCAAAAGTACTTGCGTAATATGATTATTTGTGGATACATAAGTATTGATAAAATCCGAAAGCTTAATTAATTATAAGAAAGCTATTCGCATTATTCTTCGATTATTTATTTCTAATTAAAATATATTGTTGAACCTTTGTTCCTCCTCTGTCAGAAATCTCGTGTAAGCCTTCCGTTTCCGGTACCTCTTGACTGTTCCTCTCATTAAGCTTCTCACGTGCCTACGAAGCTGCTGAAGTTTACCTTTCCAGGAGGTTTCGAAATACTTCGACTCCATCACTCGTGTCAATCGACGAGTATCGATAATGATTTCTTCCCTTTCATTAAAAAGTCCAACGTTATCAAATCGGTTTATCTCCTACTATCTCGATGCGCGACTCTGAACGCAGCGTACGAAATACTTTAGCCGACACGTCGGTCGCAAGTCATTTTGATTGAAACTCGCAGACCAGTCGGTTCTAAAAATCATTGACAAACAATTCCTAAAGTCAGCTTTTCATAATCAGAATATACATTTTGTTCTCTTTACAAAGTGCACCGCTCTCATCCAGAGCACTTAAAAGCAATAACGCCCAAGTGCACGAAGCCCGTCAAAGTAGCTCAACGAATTACAAGGTATCACCCACGCACTTCCGTTCGGTCGAAGAAACGAATTTCACAAATAGAACAGCGTTATTTGTCTTGTAATTAAAGTCGCGTTATCAAAGACAACACTAAGGAGTCACCATCTACGACAGTGACGCAAACGAGGAACGTAGCTATTTCGC
>JARQTH010000323.1:2628279-2640752 GCA_030142595.1 Trachelus iudaicus | reverse complement strand
CTCCTGACAATCATTATGTAGTTATCTGTCACTTAGTAATCTAGTCTAGTTGGTATTAATGGTACGTACACGACCTGGAGGATGACTTGAAAATTCTAGATGGAGATACAACGATATCGTCTAAAATGACAATACAATTTATTTACAATTTAAGGTACTGGAGTTTTGGTTTTGTCAAACGGAAAAGTACGTTAGTGAATCAACTGAGTCAAAGATTATGAAATTATTTCAATATTGACACTGTTATCGTATACAATGCTTGGGTTGTTCGTTATCATGCTACACGATTTTAGGAAGATTAATTATACAGTGCATGATATACATTGTTGTAGATGTAACTTGATTTGACTAATGTAAGATTAGATTAATCAATTGCAATCTCGAAATAATGCAACGAGGTTCTTATCAGAGAGGAAAATATGTGATTTCTGTCTTTGAAATGACGATTATATCTAAATTTTATTCCTGTACTAAATGGCGCTTGTACTGACTGATTAGTACCAGAAAATCTTTCTTGAACTGATGCAATATCCAATGATGTACTTCTTTTCCTTTAAAAAAAAAGTAATATTAAGTTATTATTGTGACAAACGTACCTGCTGGCAGAGGCGCATTTGGTGGTACTCCAGGGTGTTGATAAGGTCCTGGCTGTACTCCAGGTATTCCAGAAGGGGGATAAGGTCCTGGTTGTATCCCAGGTACTCCAGAAGGCGGATAAGGTCCTGGTTGTACTCCAGGAGGTGGATAAGGTCCTGGTTGTATCCCAGGTACTCCAGGAGGTGGATAAGGTGATCCACCTTCAAGTGAACCAGGAATCACGTGCATGGGGATCGACACACCAGGACCCACTTGTGTCGTTATAGGATCATTCGTGGCCCATCCAGATTGATGTGGATTTTGCCAGGCCATATTAATTTTTTAAAAAGAATCTGTAATTATACATACACATATATTAATTATTCTTCTTCTAATACAACATCAATGTTCATCCAATACCTGGAGAACCTTGAAGAACACTTTAAGCCAGTTCCCTGTTTTACCGGCACGGTAACATCGAAATTGTTAGCTCAGAAAATCGCCACCGTATAGAACATGAACAGCACCATTCAAATGACAGGTCGTCGACTGCGCACGTTCTATCAGTATTAATTTTAGAGCTCATTGTACTTTTATGCCGGGAGTAGTGGTAGGGACAAATGGCACATGTCCTCCATTGAGGATACAGTCTTAAGGAAAAGAAAAAAAGGAAGGAAGTGGTAGGGATAGGCTTTTAAAGATAGCAAATTTTTATTACTAAATTATCTTCTCTACGTCCTCTCGACAGGGTCGATTTGAAGCTTATTTACAATGAGCTTTAGTAGATATTCATTGTCTATTTGATACTTAATTTTTAATTGAAGGATAGAGCACAAGACAAGCTACGATTATTTGGACAATAAGAATTGTTAAGGTAGTAGCAAGCGTTACTGTTAGGAGCCGAATGATATCATTTTTGTTGGAGAATATTAAAAGTATCTTATCACACCTTCATGCTTACCTCGGTAAAGAAAATAAATTGTTATGGAAGATTCATTATTATCTGAACAAAGATCGTAACAGCAGTCACTGCGTGTCTATGCAATATGTAAATGAGGGATACATCGCTCGGTTATTTTCACTTTTCTTGTATGATATCATCATCCAAGCATCACGATTCTTTCCTGCTTCCGCTCGTTTGTCATGGGTGCACATAGCATGCGAAAGGCCTTCTAGTTGGTCAGGATTTCTTTAATCGGATTTACGTATAACGATTAAATTTGATTTAATTGAAATGAAATTTTTATTTATCACTTACGCGGCTGTCCGAGTGTTCGTGGATCGAAAAACTTAGCCTTACTGACGAATAATCGGCCTTCACGCTTGAATTACTACCCAGATAGCCAAAACCGGCTCTCGTCCCAAATACTCCAGCATATTAACAGTAAAGGAACAGCTTCGTGTAAAGTGTCCGTTATTATGCTGGAACGTGACGCTTTTTGCTATTAGGGTAACGAAATTTCACGTTGTGTAAGTGTAGTTCTCAGTGGGATATAAGAATTTATTTTTAGTACGTTAACGCCTTACATTAAATCTGGGAACAGGCGCTGAAATACCACTGTAAGCCAATGCTTTTCAAATAGTGAAACAAAATCGCGCGGCTATTCCCGGGTTAAGCCTAGAACTGCACGCTTCCTTATCACACGTGTAAATTACACATTGGCGTTCAAAAAAACCTTATTCAATGTTCCTCGGTGCATACTCTTCTGATTGTTCGGCGATTCAGAACGAGATCAGTTATTTCACTGTCAGTACTACGAGTCCGTTGTGTCCCTGTTTACCTACTTACAGTTAAATGGGACACAACCAGCTGGAAGTGCTGAGACTGAATTTTTTAACGTACTCTTCAAATGGGCCTGGTTAACCCCAGTGTGCGGTTCCAGGGTTAATTTCTGATAATTCGAAGCCAGACTTAGAAGCTCCTGGCCATAATTACACAGATTTAAGGCCATACCTGCGCGCGTGCATTGATCTTAGCCGAACAGCAGACATATGCATATTTTAATTATCACACTATATTCTTCAAATATCGCTGTAAAAAGTTGCAAAAATAATTCCAACTGCTCTATTAAAAAAGAACCACGGTAATCATTTTTCATGTGAATGATTATCTCATCAAAATTCAATTAATTTTTACCGTTCAGAGCCCGAAATACATGACATCAAATTAACACAGCAAGTATCTTTGTGTCATTAAATTTTAGGTTACTTTCACTGTGCACATCTTAGGAATGGGACGATCTATTTTTATAAATTTCGCACGCATGAAGATTATGTGACTTATGTAAGAATATAGAGAAAAAAAAGTCAATATTTACTGGTCCACTCCCCAGCTGCAATTTTCTTTCGTTCGATTGCACGCGGTGTTTCCGTCGCGTTACTATAACACAATTTCTTTATAACAGATTCAAATTAATCAGGGACGAACTTTGAGGTTTTCCCCAAGTGGAATGGTGGATGTTTTCGTCAAAGTGTTTCCGCGACCGTCAATAAGTGGCAACTCCCGGCTCGAGAAGCGGATGACGAAACTAACCTCGTCGGTTTCCGTTTCCCTATTGGAAGAGTTTCTACGGGCAGGAAGAGATAAACCAATACGCATGCTTACCGCGTTATCAGGAGTATGTTCCAAAATTCACTGCCAATACTACGATTATCATTGTGTCCTTGTTTACCTCCAGACGCGATTGAGATCCACCTACTGAAATAAACTTTATGCATAACTGGAATCAGTACCGTGCGCCGAGAGCGTGAACGTTAGAGGGTGGGGGGAGTCGTTCTCTCTCACTTTCTTTTTATTGCAAATTGAGCAGTTTCTGCCAAAAATTATCCTCCTATACTTTTGAAGTACCAGTACTGTATATACTACATTAAAAACTTTACCGATTATATGATCCCAAGTCTAGACCCTTCCCTTCTCAAGGGAACAACACTTGATGAATAAAGTATACGATCAGAGGAGTAAGGCACTTTATTAAATGCATAAACACTTTAGTCGAAGCACTATTACAGTTTGTTTTCTAGTTCAATAATGTAAAACCTATTAAACAGTTTAAAAACAGCTGAGGTAGGCACAGTTATTGTACTTTCAGTTATCAATCTGTAGTAGTTAACGGAATATAAAGTGACTGATAGTCTTATAAAATCTGTGAAAAATTCTCTAAATATAAAATATTATCAAGCTAATAGTACGCTTGTCATAAGCAGTTTTATAGTATCGTAAGATTTAAATATATATAATAGTATATTCTGTATCGCATAAGAAAAATTTTATACACTAATATCTGCTAAAAAATATGTATTAAATTAAACTATCGTATAGTTACGTTATATGATATTGTCTTTGTGAGAAAAAATGCTAATGTCCTGCAAAATAAATTCTTGTCGAAGTAATGCTATCATTGAACACGTACAGTATGAATGTAATGTTTGTCAGTATTTTTCTTATCATTTTTAACTTTGACGAACAGTTATCGCAGTACTCTTTTTCTCTTTATCCATCCACAAGCAAAAGCCCATGCCTTAACATATTCTAACTTGTGACGTTTAATTATTTTAAGCACGTTAATTTTTCTTTAAGAACATGAAAAGTGAGTAAGCTCACCCAAGAACTGTCATAGCCCCGTTGCTGTTTCCTGAATCCTCGAAGTACATGAAATCCTAAAAAATAAGAAAATGCATTTAGAATTGAGCTTGATGATTTGGAAATTCAGGATGATGGACAAAACGTATTTTGAACTTACAATTAATAAACAGCTGGCCAGCAGCAATGCTTTAACCTTTACGTCGAGATCTATTGGAAAACTTACTCCAAATACATCAGCATCCGTAAATAGTTCTTGAACAATGCCAGACCACTTTTTCGAAATCCGCCCTACTTGAGTCTCCCTATCCGACGATAAAACCTATACGAGTAGAAAATAAATGTACTAGCAGGTGCTATAAATTGGTGAAGAAAAAATAAGGCAAAACAAGCAAATGAATATTTATTATATACCTTACACTTACTTCAAAATTTACATCGCGAAAGGGACAAAAGATGCATATAGGACCTTTTATCGTAAGTACAGTGTTCCCACTCAAATCGTTAATTGAAAATGACGGACGCAAGGGACTCCAATTTTGCATAATAGTCCCTAATTTGGCACCGCTCGCGAATACCTCCATTTCCTGTAAATCAGGATACAATTACTGTAAGCAAATTTTATCAATTTTTCCCAACATTCGAAACTGTATTTTGTACCTGTAAAGAACAAGGACATAGACAGCTATTACATCTGAGTGGACGAGATAGTGTAATAACCTCCCTCATACTACTATTAACGATTTTCATGTGAAAAGGACGGATACTTCCGCAAAAGGATCGTGAACAGCAACTTGATTCTTCCTCAACTTGAAAAATCGCTTGACCTCTGGCGTCCTTAATCGTGTACTTATTCGCCGTTTCCCATCCAGTGATCACTATAAATTTTCCAAAATAAATTATTGATAAAACAATGAATTAAGAAAATAAGGTTTACTTGATACCTTCAAGAACCTCCAGTTTTTGATGCACAAATATCGTATCAAGGGCCATAAGGTTTTCCAAACCCGCCGGACAATACGGATTTGGCGTTGGCCAGCCACCTAAGATAAATTAGATTCATTAAAGTACTGAAGTCGAGATGCATTAAACAGCAGTAATAATTTTTCACGGGAATCCAGCTCGTTATCGGTTATCGTAAAACTCGAAGGAGATAGAAAATAATGGTAAATATAAACATCGAATGGAAACTGATCAATGCCAAGTCTGCAGACAATTTACTGTTGAGATTGGCGCCACATCACGTCGATTAGCAACTTTAAACCTATTTATTCTTTAAGACTCGTCCGACTTTCTTAGGCTTCGTTAAATATTAGTTTCCTGCATAGCGACAATCCTTTCGTGCCATTATATTTTTAAATGTAAAAATATTCACTTTCATATCCGATATAACTTTATTAATCGTAAAAACTATTTATAAATTATTGTTCAACTTTGATCCCGATGAATCCATAAGCGCTCTTGACAACGATTTATCTATTATATGTCACTTAGTGATCTAATCTAGTTGGTATCAATAGTAAATACATGACTTGAAGCATAACTAAAAAATTGTAGATGATAATACAGTGATATTAATAATGACGCTTTTATTCTTCGTTATCATGCTACACGGTATTAGGACCATTAATTCTACAGGGTGTGATCTTTGTTGTTGTAGATGTAACTTTATTTGATTAATATTAAATTAACCAATTGCAATCTCCTAAGAATGCCATAACTTACTTATCGTAAAGCAAAATATTTGATTTCTCTGTTTGAAATGACGGTTGTACCTAAATGTTATCCTGTATTGAGTGACGTTTTCCCTGACTTACCTTAATACCACAAAATCATCCTTGAACTGATGCAATATCGAATGACGTCCTTCTTTTCCATTAAAAATGTCATAATAAAGTATTTCGGGAGAGATACCTGTTTCTATTTGTGCCCCAGATATCCCAGAAGCTGGAGCACCTTGTCCACCTTCGTTTGAACCGGGATTGACATGCATGGGCATTCCCATGCCAGCACCCACTTGTGTCGTTATAGGATCCTTCACGGGCCATCCAGCTTGTGAATTTTGCCAGGCCATATTTGTTTTTCAATAAAAATCTGTAATGATATATAAGCATATATTAATCAGTATTATTTTTCTAATACAATATCAATTCTCCACCCGATATCTGGAGTACCAAAAGCCTTTGGAGATTTTCGAAAAACGCGTGAAGTCAGCTCCCTGTTCTATCGACACGGTCACAGCAAAACTGTTGGCTCAAAAAATCAGCACCGTACAGTACATGCACAGCATTTTTAAATTGGTAGTTCGTCGTCTACGCACGTTTTATCAGTATTAATTTTAAAGGTCGAGTCAGATTTATGCCAGGAGAAGGAGGACGAATGATAACGATATCACATTGTTATTACTACATTAATAAGTAATTAAATTAGTATCTGTAAGGAACTTTACCAGATGTTCATTGCCAATTTGATATTCAATTTTTAATCCAAGGATAGAATACATGTGTGATGAACGATTGTGCAAAAAGTCCTAGGCTTTTATCAAGTCATTATTTATAAAGATCTGTGTCAATACAAAATATGATTATTTGGACAATAAGAATTTTGTTAGGGTAGTAGCAACCGTTGCTGCTAGAAACTACTTCACACAGACATCCATGCTTACCTCGGACTAGAAAATAAATTATTATATGGAAGATTCTTAATTATCTGAACAAAGATTGTAACGGCAGTCAGTGTGTGTCTGTCCAATATGTAAACGAGAGATACATCGTTCGGTTACTTCCACTTGTCTTTGCATGATATCATCATCCAAGCGTCACGAAGGCACATAGCAACAGAAAGGCATCTAGTTGGTCAGGATTTCTTTAATCGGATGTACTGTAACGAAAATTAATTTCCGTTAGTAGGGACGATTTGGGGAAGGTGTGACAAGCGGCTGGCGTAGGTCACAAGCAGAGGCCAGAGCAGTCGACCGGTAATCGAAAGATCCCGGGTTAGAATCCCCGGGTCTGTCGCACCGCATTTTTTTCGGAACGTCCCTTGAAAATAACCCATTCGCCGGGTTATCATACATATACTGATTAAATTTGATTCAATTGCAATGAAATTGTTATTTATCACTCACGCGACTGTCCGGTTATTCGTGGATCGAAAGACTTAGCCTTACTGACGAATAATCGACCTTCACGCTTGAATTATTACCCAGATTACCTAAATTGACACCCGTCCCAAATACTCCAGCATATTAACAGTAAAGGAACAGCTTCGTGTAAAGTGTCCGTTATTATGCTGGAACGTGACGCTTTTTGCTATTAGGGTAACGAAATTTCACGTTGTGTAAGTGTAGTTCTCAGTGGGATATAAGAATTTATTTTTAGTACGTTAACGCCTTACATTAAATCTGGGAACAGGCGCTGAAATACCACTGTAAGCCAATGCTTTTCAAATAGTGAAACAAAATCGCGCGGCTATTCCCGGGTTAAGCCTAGAACTGCACGCTTCCTTATCACACGTGTAAATTACACATTGGCGTTCAAAAAAACCTTATTCAATGTTCCTCGGTGCATACTCTTCTGATTGTTCGGCGATTCAGAACGAGATCAGTTATTTCACTGTCAGTACTACGAGTCCGTTGTGTCCCTGTTTACCTACTTACAGTTAAATGGGACACAACCAGCTGGAAGTGCTGAGACTGAATTTTTTAACGTACTCTTCAAATGGGCCTGGTTAACCCCAGTGTGCGGTTCCAGGGTTAATTTCTGATAATTCGAAGCCAGACTTAGAAGCTCCTGGCCATAATTACACAGATTTAAGGCCATACCTGCGCGCGTGCATTGATCTTAGCCGAACAGCAGACATATGCATATTTTAATTATCACACTATATTCTTCAAATATCGCTGTAAAAAGTTGCAAAAATAATTCCAACTGCTCTATTAAAAAAGAACGACGGTAGTCATTTTTCATGTGAATTGATTATCTCATTAAAATTCAATTAATTTTTACCGTTCAGAGGCCGAAATACATGACATCAAATTAATACAGCAAGTACCTTTGTATCGTGCACTTTTAGATTATTATCATTGTGCGTATCTTAGAAATGGGATGATCTATTTTAATAAACTTCGCTTGCAAGAAGATCAAGTGCCTCATATAAAAATGTGAAAAAAAAGTCCATACTTACTGATTAAACTGCTCCACTTCCTCGCTACCTTTTGTTCGATTTCCACGCAGTGATCTGTCGCGTTACTATAACACAATTTCTTTACAACAGATTCAACGTCAATCGGTGACGGAATCTCGAGGTTCTTTTAAAGTAAAAAGTTTAACGTTTCCGGCGTAGTATATTCGCGAGCGTTAATAAATAGGAAATTCTCCCTCGAAAATCGGAAGACAACAGTAACCTTATCGCCGGTTATTGACTTCCTATTATAACGAACCAACACGCATGCTTATCATTCTATCGTTAGACGTATATATCGAGATTCAATGCCAATTTCAAGAGTAGCCGAAACGCACACCAGATCGCGAGTGATTGGACTCACCCAGCGTATAGTATACATAGTGGAACCCATTTACACGTGGCGGGAGAGAGAAACTTTGAAGACTGTCTATCACCCTCTCTCTCTCTCTCTCTTTGTCAGATTGTAAAGTCTCTGCCAAAAGTTAGTATCGAGAGAACGTATGTTCAGTCGTAATAACAGCGAAATTCAGTATGCTTGTGAATTGTAACTTTTAGTTCGCAATAGAAAAAGGCAGATGATCATTCAAAGAGAAACAGAAAATACCTGGAACGCACCGGCGCAGTATATTCTTATGGTATACTTATGGTCTTCCAGTATACATATATTTCAGTGGACCCACATACTCTTGGAGTACAGTGCTGTACTACATTAACCGTTTGAATACCAGGGGTCGTAGAAAAAGCATTTTTGAAAAATCCTGAACAGCGCGATATCATTGTCGATAGCGTTCAAGTGTAATGGGATTTTTGAATATGATATCTTAAGCAGCGCGATCGGGTTGCTTGGGACTCAAAGGGTTAAAAGCTTTGCTGACTATGTTATCCGCTGTCTGCGTCCTCCTCTTGTCAAAGGAACCATCGTGGAGGGAACAACACTTGATGCAGATATATGATAAGAGATCAGAATATAATATAGTATTGGAGGAACAAAATACTTTATTTAACGAGTTAACAGTTTGATAAAAATACTATTATAGTTTCTTTCTTAGTTGAACATTGTAAAGAGACTGTATTGGCTTAACAGTTGAGGTAGGTAGCATCGTTGTACTTTCATCAGTTATCAATAATTTGTAGTAGTTAACAGAATAGACAGTCTTATATAATCATTGCAAATGTTCCCCCTAATGTAAAATATTATAAAGCTAATAGCACGCATGCTATAAACAGTTGTATAGTACTGTAAGCTTTAAATATAATGTATATAATAGTATATTTTGTATAGCGCAATACTAATATCTGCAAATAAATATAGTAAGTTAAACTATTATATAGGTATATCACATAAAATTATTGTCTTCGTGAGAATAAATCTAATGCCCTACGAAATAAATTCTTATCAAAACAGTGCAATCATTTAACATGTACTGTATGAATATAACGCTTGACAGTATTTTTCTTCTCACTTTTAACTTTAACGAACAGTTAACATAGTATCCTTTTTCTCTTCTTCTACAAGCAAAGACCCATATATTGTATATTGTAACTTGTGGCGCTTAATTTGTTTTTGAATACGTGACTTTTGTACTGAGTATAGGTCTCGTTGTAATATATAGATCACTTTCATGTTAACAGTATCATAAACTACATTATTACTTTCAGAAGTTCTCTGCATCGAAGCAGCAATCAGCATCCTAAAATTGTACACAATGTTCAATTATTAAATGAGATTGGGACAAAAAACTGATGTATAGCTAGACTAGAATATATCCTCAGTTATAAATGTAAAGAATAATTCTTAATCCTGAACTCAAAGAAACGAAACAATTGTGTAAATTTACATAAACGTTTGGGATCTCTACATATTACACTGTGACTACCTTGCTGTTATTACCAACACATCTTCTTTCCTGAACCTTCAAAGTACATGAAATCCTAAAAGAAAAATAAGAAAATGCAAATATAATTGATTACCTGAACTCGATTATATGGAAAATCAGCACGATGTACGAAAAATGCTTGGCACTTACAATTAATAAACAACTGGCCAATAGCAAAGCCTTAGTCTGCACGTCCAGATCGATCGGGAAACTTATTCCAAATACGTCAGCATTCGTAAAGAATTCTTTAACAAGACCAGACCACTGTTTTGAAACCCGCCCTATCTCATGTTTCCCATCCGATGAAAAAATCTATATAAGTAAAATAGAAATGTATCAGCAGGTGTTATAAATTGGTAAAGAAGAAATCCGGCAAACGAATATTTGTCATTTTTTGGTTGACACTTACTTTAAAATTGACAGACATGAAGGGACAACGGCACACAGGTCCCTTTATCTTAATAACAGTGTTCCCATATAAATTGCGAATTGAATATGACGGACGCAAGGGATTCCAATCTTGCACAATGCTTCCTATCTTGAGAGCATTCACGAATACTTCCATTTCCTGTAAGTCAGGATACAATTAATGCATAAATATGGTATCAATTTTTCTTGTAACATTAAAAACTCTACTTTGTACCTGTAAAAAGCAGGGACACAGACAGGAAGTGGATCTGAACGGTCGACACAGTGTAATAACCTCCCTCATGTTACTGTTGGTGATTTTCATAATAAAAGGACGATATTTTCCACAACAGCATCTTGCACAAAGATTAGATTCTTCCTCAACTAGAAAGAGTACTTGTCCACTGGCATTCTTAACGATGTACTTATTAATCGTGTCCCATCCAGTGATCACTATCAATTTTCATCAAAAAAATTAATTACCAAAATAATAAATACAAAAAGTGAAGTTTACTGTATACCTTCAAGGATCTCCACTTGCTGTTGCACAAAAAGCATATCGAGGGTCATAAGGCATTCCAATCCTGTTGGACAATTCGGATTTGGCATTGACGAGCCACCTAAAATAAATTACATTAATTACAATTTACTCCAGAATTCGGCTTGATATCGGTTATCGTGAACCTGTAAGGAGATAGAAAATAATAATAAATATCAACATCAAACGGAAGCCGAGCAGTGCCAGGTATAAAGACAATTAATTGTTAAAATTGGTGCCATTGTATTATTACTTTATACGTATTTATTCTTCAAGCTCGTCCGACTTTCTTATGCTTCATTAAATATTAGTTTTCTGCATAGCAAAAATCCTTGTACAATACAATCTTTGTAAAGATAAAGATATTCACTTCTAAGATTCTAGTTTCTATTCGTAATTAAAATAAATTTTTAAACCTTTGTTCCTCCTCTGTCAGAAATCTCGTGTAAGCCTTCCGTTTCCGGTACCTCTTAACTGTTCCTCTCAGTAAGCTTCTCACGTGCCTACGAAGCTGCTGAAGTTTATCTTTCCAGGAGTTTTCAAAATACTTCGACTCCATCACTCGTATCAACTGACAAGTAATGATAAGGATTCTTTCGCGTTCATTAAAATCGCTTTTTCGCTATTAACTTGATCCACTACACTGAACGCAATATACTAATATCTTATCGGACACGTCGCCCGCGATTAACTGAAGCTCACGACTCAGTC
The DNA here is from genome assembly GCA_030142595.1 of Trachelus iudaicus. Classification (NCBI taxonomy): domain Eukaryota; kingdom Metazoa; phylum Arthropoda; class Insecta; order Hymenoptera; family Cephidae; genus Trachelus; species Trachelus iudaicus. The sequence continues at coordinate 2,628,877 of JARQTH010000323.1, read as the reverse complement.
GCTTCTAACAATCATTGACAAATAAATCCCAAAGTCACTTTAAAATAATCAGAATATTAATCCGGTATTTCACGCCGTATCCTGAATCGTTTATCAAAGATTTCGTTGGAAATTTGCGGTTGGCCGTTGAAATTCAAAGCTTGGATTCTTCATCGCTTCCCCTGATCAATCTATTTCCTTACAAATTAGCCTGACTCAAGTGTCACAGCGTACAAAACAAATATTGTATACAATGCGCACGTAAATTAGCCAAAATAAAGTAAGAACATTTCACCAAATACTCTCTGTGCTATTTATTATTTCTTTTTATACAGTGTACCATACTCATCTGGGTCACTTAAGAACAATAACGCGTAAGTGCTCGACGCCCGTCAAAGTTGCTCAACCAATTACAAGGAATCACCCACGCACTTCCGTTCAGTCAAAGAAGCAAATTTCACAAACGGAACAGCATTGTTTATCCGCCACATTGAATCCTCGAATAGAGGAAACAACGAGACAACCGCAGCGAAACGTAATTGAAGTCGCGTTATCAAAGACAACACTAAGGAGTCACCATCTACGACAGTGACGCAAACGAGGAACGTAGCTATTTCGC